>AYEL01074468.1:0-76326 GCA_000484575.1 Olivierus martensii | reverse complement strand
AAATATATATATATTTTATTATCTGAAAATTATTAACTAAATAGAATAAAATACTGCATATATAATTAAGAAAGATGATGTAATTATTTAAGAAATAATTTAAGATTTTAAACTTTCAACCAATAAAACCTTATAGTAAAAAAATGAATCAGAAAGACATTTGAATTTTTAATCGTACATTCAGGTAGACATCATCATGTTAGTTGAAAATTTTATTTGATTAATTAATAAATTTAAAACTAACAAATATAACTACGTTAGTTTTGATTTAAGATATCTGTGAGCTTTTAATCAAAGCGAAATTTTATTGGTTTCTGTAAATATTTTAGTCTCGCATTATTTACATATTGTACACTTTGAATTTGTGTTTATTTATTGGAATTGCCCATTTGGAGAATTTGTTAAATAAAACGAGC
This sequence comes from Olivierus martensii, assembly GCA_000484575.1. NCBI lineage: Eukaryota > Metazoa > Arthropoda > Arachnida > Scorpiones > Buthidae > Olivierus > Olivierus martensii. The sequence continues at coordinate 75,910 of AYEL01074468.1, read as the reverse complement.
GATATTTATATTAATAATTGGGATAGAAGATATGATTATTTAAAACTATAAACTCCTCTAACGATACAGTATTGAATCTTGGGCCATAATGATGCTACAATAGCAGATTTTGATCTTGATTTTGACAAAGAATTGTTTATTGCCTTAAAAGTATCGAATACCTGTTTATATATATATATAAGTTTGCATATTTAACTTGGATAAAAATAAAAATCTGCTATTTTTAAAACATAATATAAGTCAACAGGATCTATAAATACTCGCAGTTTAATATGATATATTACACAAGAAAAAATTTTGTTGAAACCTGTAGATACAATAACAAAGTGGAGATTTTTTTTTCTTTAGAAAACGGCATAAAAATTTATGAGGTGCATTAACCTCGCCTTGTGTTGCATATTAATCAACCATCAATAATTTAAAGATATTTTGAGTTCTTAATTATTGGGTTTGCGGTAAACTCCTGAAAGTTATGAATGAATGATTTTTATTAGAGCATGATGAGCCGCATTTTATGAATTTTTAATAAGTATTCTCTTTTATGTTTGTAGGCTACTTTGTCATGTGTATCGTATTTTAAACATTTATAATTTTTTAATTATCGTTATAGTTATAATAGAAAATATGGAATATACTGTATGATGCATTTTTTTTTTATATTTTCAATAAATTTTGTTATAAGTACTCTTATATAAAATTGTGTTTTGAATACATTTTATGTGTGTATCTGACAATTATCTTGTTTTTTTGTAAAGATCCCGACACTAATGGTGTTCTTGTAGTATCTATCTCGGGTTAGTGGAAACTTCAGACTAATGGTGTACTCATAACAAACGATAACATCTATAATATCTGATTTTAAGTCAGTTATATAAAAAAGTTAGGTCCTATCGCCCATAAACTATCGCCAATACATAAGGGTACTGTACTGGCTATAAAAAAAAGCTACATAGCAGCAGGCCTATTACCTATTTAATGCTCTTTATTGATACAGGTAGAAAAGAATTTATTGAATAATTAATCCTTATAACAGGCCATATGTAATTCTATCTATCGAACTTATTGAAAAAATATTTAGAATAATTTTGAATTTATATAATCATAGTAAATGTAAGCATATTATTTTAAATATATTTATATTTTATAATAATAAATAGGCAGATAAACTCTATAATAAGTATTAGAACAAAGGTTAATAGTTGTACTATATTTTGTTTTAATTAAAACTTGTTGACCAATCAGAGAATTTAACGTAACAATAACGATCATTTATGACGTAATAATAACTTTTTATGTTTTTATTTTTATATAATCTAGAAAATTATTAAAATAATATTAATAAATAGCAGTAGTTGATTAATACTTTAAATTTATTTCAGATATTATGCTTTATAAAATATAATCAAATAAAAATCTTAATTTCGAGTTTATTGTTAATATAACAGTTGTTCTATTGGAATATTTTGGAGATTCTAGGACCAGGTGATATGTACTAATAGCAGTCTAAAAATCTTAATTTCGAGTTTATTGTTAATATAACAGTTGTTCTATTGGAATATTTTGGGGATTCTAGGACCAGGTGATATGTACTAATAGCAGCCTATAGTGTTCCCGAATAAGTTGAGAACAAACTTGTCTCTTGATCGGGAATGCTTTTGATACTACTATAAACATTGACTTTACGTAAGAGGACTAAGTGCACCTCCTTGCAGAATATCTGAAACCACTCAAATATATGAAATGAAAAGTTTCATATTTGTCGACTAAGTCGAATGATATCAATACCTGTAACCATAGCAAGGTGTGACATGATTTGACCTTTTTAAATTGATGTTATTTTAGGATATATCAATACATGGCTTGACACTATATTTGAAAATTTTAAGCTGAAAACTTTTTCAAATCATTAACCTTTATTGATTGATGACTTTGTGATCTCAAATTAACTATTAATTGCAACTGGTCTTGTCAATGAATTAACTTTTAACATATTTTTCCATAACTAGAACTCTAAAGTTATTTTTCGAAAAATTATTTGAATCTGCTTATTATAATGACCTTTAATGATTTCCATAACACAAGTAACTTACAATACGGTAAGTAAAAATTTATAAAAAATTATTTGAATCTGCTTATTATAATGACCTTTAATGATTTCCATAACACAAGTAATTTACAGTACGGTAAGTAAAAATTTATAAAAAAATCTATAGGCCTGTCTATTATTTATGTCTAATAAAAAGCTATTAAAAATGAAACAACGCTGAAATATTTTAATTATTTTAAAGGGAAAAGATTTTTTTTACAATAATAAATAACTTATTCGTTAAAAATATAATAAAAAATTTTTGTTTTTTCTTGATTCAGTTACGGCAAATATTGATAACTTGTTTCCTTTATTAAAAAAAAAATTGTTCATGTAATTTACCTGAATCAATCACACAAAACTGAAGTCACTCGAAACATAAAAAGATCCAGCAACTTTTTTTTATTCAATGTTAAAATTAAGTTGTGTTATTTCTTAAAATTAAATTTTTAATTGATTTTTTCATTAATTTTTATTATTAATGACGATAATTGCAATTCTTCTCTTCATTTAAAAATTTTAATCTAAGTAAAAAAAATCTTCAAAAATATGAATTTTTATTTTTATTTCTCATTTTCAACAGAAAGAATCGCACGCACGATAAATGAAATTTTGTTACGCAATCCTTGTAAAAATAAATAGAATTGCTGTAAATTAAACATTAGTTCTTTACATTCTCACAGTTTAATTAAAATCTTATTTTTCTTTACATTTTGTTTTAATTGATATTTTAGTTCTTTAACTCTGTCCCACCGAAAATATAAAGCATTTTCTACCAAAGTAGACGTTGGAATGAGTGTAAAAAAATTCCATACTTTAATAATAGAAAATATTAACATCCATAAAGCTTTTTATTCATTTTAATTCATTTTTTTAATCTGCCTTTTTACTGTGCCCATAAAAACATTACATGTTAAAACAGGTAACACAGTATAATTTGGCATTTCACGAGTAAAAAGTAGAAGATTGTTATAATTGTCTGGTTTTAATTTGATTAAAAAGTGACATGATTGTCATTTTCATGTTTTACAAGACATCTTAATAGTTTATAAACTAGAAAAAAAAATCAACCTCTGTAATATTTTCATAAGTGCAATTTGACATTCAAGTTATTAAAATAAAAGAATTATATGTCCTTGACTAGTCCCCGTTTATTACGTTATGGTATCGGTTAGAAGATTGATTTTCTAGATGCATTACGAACTTAACAACAAGGAGATGCTAACAGGCGTAGACACGAAACAACTTTAATCATAAACTCGGAAATCCAATGAAATATTTACATATAGGAAACTAAAAATGAAATGAGAGGACACTTAAAAGATACATCGATCTTGATTATAGCTTCACACTACATTATCTCTCGTGTGATCATCTACATAATGACAATGTTACATCCTGTTAAGGTTTTCTTCTCTTTTCATTCTTAATTATGTTAATCGAATAGGAAAATGTTTAATATGTTATTAATGAGGAAAACAAATTCTTTTTTTTTTACATTTTTTTTTAATTGAAGTGAAAAATACTTCTAGCATTAACTACTTTTATTGTTAAAGATATAGAAATCAACCGAAATTTTATACGTTAAGCTATATTAATGATTTAGATTCGTGGAGCATGCTTTATAGTAGCATAAAAATTTTTGAACACGCTAAGTTTGATATATATAGAGCGCCAGATCGCCATTTTCTTCATATTTATATCAGGTTATCCCAAAAGTAATGTCGTTTTAACATTAAATTTTGAAAGGCTATAAAAGATAAATCACTCGCTAATTTAATCGAGTATAAGACCTATATATTCTCTATTTAAATCAATAATGTCTTCCAACGTGATGAAAGCTTTAAAAATTCATGTTTAGACAAGCTGAGACATGCTTGAACTAGTTAAAAAAAAGACATTACTTTTGGGATGACTGATAATTTGGTTAGAATATATATAATATATTCATACTACTTGATATTAATGGCCTACTACTACTGTAAATTTTAACATAAAACAAATTTCTTCGTACGATTTACACTGAAACTCTCTAATTTCTAAACTTTTTTAATTATTATATGGGCCTAAAATAATTTCTCCAAACTTTATGATCAATTTAAATTAGGAAATAATAATAATAATTTAACTTTAACTCAAGGATAAAATTTTTGTAAATATGCAAAATTAATGCTTAATTCATATTTATCTACAAAATTAAAAAAAAAAAACTTCACAAAGAAATCAACAGTTCATAATTTTACTATTTTGTAAATATGCAAAATTAATGCTTAATTCATATTTATCTACAAAATTAAAAAAAAAACTTCACAAACAAATCAACAGTTCATAATTTTACTACTATTTAAAAATAATTTTTACTTATTAAAATCAGGATTGGAACTTTTTTCATTCTTTCACATGCATGTATTATTTTAGTTAAAAAATATTAAAATAAAAGATAAAATAATTATAATTTGCGAAACAAATTTTCTAATAAATTATCATCCAGTGCGATAGAAACCTTCAGAGTTGGAGATATACATGTGCCATGTGAAGATATAATAGAATGTCAGATGGAAGTGGCACGCTCAATTGGCATATACAAAAAAAAGCTTTCTGTTCCTCAATAGCTGACGTCAACCAAATGTTTAACATCAATCAATCAACTTGTTAAAGATACAGGTTAATCAGAAGCCAGCCAGTTTTGGCATATCATTAAATACTTTCATATTAAAAGCAAATAGTTTTATCTGTCGGCTTAGTCTTGTAATAGTTTCCAAGTTGTTAACAGTCGTTTACGCAATAACAATTAACTCATCTGTCTATCAACGCTACCGAATAAGTTTTATTAATTATTTTAATGCGTAGAGTTCTGCCGATTATCGCACGGCTCATATTTTAAAAAAAAAGTAATTTAGACAATTTTTCAATACTTCTTATTAAATAAGAACGTCGGTACGTCTATTTTCATAAAATATTCAGAACCGGAACAATACCATCTATCATAATAATCCAATTATTAAAAGTGTTAAATGTAGAATTTCCACTCATCAGTGATAAGTCGAACTTAATTAAAATTAAATTATTACTTTATGTTAATTAAATTCAAGTATTATCATTTAATAAGAACACAAAGTATGTAGATAATATATATAGTTTTATATCACTGATATAAAAAACGAAAAGAAAAAAAGATAAATTTCTGGAAACCAGTTTCAAGATGGCGGAGCATTTATTTAATATAAGAGAAGGCAAATTATATTTCCTGAGGAACACCGAACTTCTCATCCAGAATGAGCTAGAGGGAAGAAAAAGTTTCCATAGAATGTGGTTTGTTCAATCAATGTAGTTTTCTGTGTCCATTCAGACATTCGCAAAACTCATCTGATTGTATTCTGAAAATACATCAGAATAAATTTATGAAGGAATAAAAATAATGAATATTATATTTTTTCTTCTTTATCTAATTTATATACTACTTTTGCAAAAATTGTTGGACGGAATTGATTTCCGTATAAAAGTTTGTTTATATATTTATATTGTTATATGTTTATATCTTGCAAATTGATGTTTACCATCACCAAACAATCTAGTTGTTTGTCATGCATCTGTCCGGCTTTCAACATATCCGCAATAATATATAGTCTACTTAACTAACTCTTGATATAATTTCATTATTCTTGTTTAATTATTACCTTACTCATTCTTAGTAACCATTATTAAGTACTCTGCAACAATTATCTCATTAAATTCGCCATTTTTTATGATATTTTTGGATTTTTGTAGGCATGTTGCACATATCCAATTCTACTAAGCAAATTTATATTTTTTTCCTATATTAAAGTTTTTTGTAATGTTTTCTTTAATAATACAAAAATATGTGACACGTTATTGGATTATTATTAGCAAAATTATTTTAGGAAGTTATTAACTTTACAAGGCCATTTAAAAATGGAATTTTAACATTATCGTCGTCTATTTTTGATGTAGTTGCCATAAAAGAAACGAAGATTATATTCAGAAAATAATATTTCGGTAAAAGTTTAATTTCGATCTGGATTTATAAAAGTTTACAATTTTAAATTGAGCAGAAGTTTATATAATAAATACGTGACAATAATAAAAATCTTAGTAAATACAAAGTACAGTTTATAGACAGCATTTGGGGCGAAAGTAAAATTAATGATGACACTGAATGTCAGTCAATGGTTCCTCAGGCGAAGATGTCGTATTGTATTTATCTCACTTCCATCATTGCCTTAGAACAATTGAGCCTTTTATCGTCCGTCATCTTTCATCGTGAAAATAGTAAGAACAAGAATATTTCTCTACATTCTTTACTTAAGTTTAGGTGTATTATTTCTGTAAACAATACACTTTCGTTTGCAATATTGTTTCGAACGTAAATAAAATTTTTAGAAATAATTCTTTACTTCTGCTTTATGCCGTAGAAAACTTCTGCTTCCTTTTACGATTGTTTATACAGGAAGATACCTCGAGCTATAAAGACGAGTTTGGTTATTTGCACGGATCTAAATTAACTCTGCTAAACAAGCTACCATTTCTAAAAAATCTAAAATTCTATTGAGTGTTTTCCGAGAAAAATCGTGCGAAATATTCATACAAATTAAATTCGATTCTCTCGCAAAAATTTATTGACAATTGTTAAAAAATTAGTCTAATTTCTGCGATAAACAAATATATTTTTTTTAAGAAAATCGCTTATTATATGCGATAGAAGAGCGAGTCGTTAAAAAAAATCGCTTTGCGTATATACTGAATATTATCGTGCGTAATTCTAAATGGTTTTGGTTTACGATAAATCATTAAAAGACATTATAATTAGGCCTATAGATAATTGCATATAGCAATTAATCAAATATATTTCGTGAATTGAAGATTTGTATGATTTATAGCGAATCGCATAGATTAATGGCTTGCCGTAACATGGAAAGATTGGACGTTTTCAATGAAACTAATTACTTATTTAGAGATATACATTGCTTGAATTGTGTAAAGTTATTCACAGAAAAGAGTGAATAATTTGATATCATGCATTATGTAAAGCTAGCATTACTTACACGCTGTCTCGCTTATCGCATTCTCTCGTCTTTTCCGATTGTTTGTTATTTTAGCATTTTCATTCATAACGTATCTGCACAGCTAAATATTAATATCCATAATAATAATAATAACTCTAGGAGATTTACTATTAAGAGAATCATTAAATAAGCGAAACTAATTTTAAAAATTAACCACGCATTACAGAAACAAATCGAAAATTCCTGTATATCTTATTCAATTGAAAAATAGTCGTAGTCAGTTCAAAAGTTTATTAACATTAAAAATATTTTTAATTAAATTAAAATACATTTTAAGAGATTATTGTTTACTATAGTAACATAATCGAATAAATCTATATGGGGTACATCAATTGTTCATTTCCTATTAGCTTAAATATACAAGATATCCGAAAAGTCCTGCACCATAGGCCAAATCACAATATTTGTTCAATATGCTCGCCTTTGTGTTCCGCACAGGTTTGTATACGGAATTGCAGGTTGTTGAACACACAGAGAACATTATTTGGAGCTATGGCATATGATATTCCTCCAAAAAAATAGGGACATATGATACGATCTTTCCAGATGCCAAACCATACCGTAACGCACTCATACCTCTGTTATCTTCCAGGATTGTACCAATAGGGGTTCTCCTAAGACCGGTAGCGTAGATTCTGTTTATTGACATTCCAGTTCGTGTGAAAATTGGCCTCGTCAGAAAAAAAAAAAAAAAAAAAAAAAAAAAAAAAAAAAAAAAAAAAAAAAAAAAAAAAAAAAAAAAAAAAAAAAAAAAACAGTAAATTTTACCGTTTCGTCTATGATGAGGGACTTTTCGGAACCCTGTATATTTATGTGTAATACTTGATATAATTCGGAATGAGAACGTTTTTTTCTTTCTAATTTATTGAAGATTTCTTTAAAAAAGAATTATTTCAATTGATGTTAATAAAGAAAACTAATCAACTACACTAATCCTTGGTAAATGAAGAAAATCACGTTCGATTGTTAACTGTTCAGTTTTTTGTTGATTTTTACTATGTTTAGAGATACTCACCGATTATTTCGAAAATAAAACTCGATATTATTTTGTGTATTTGGTATCCTGATAAATATATTATAAATTTTATTATTATTATTATTATTTTCTTTAACTTGTAAAGAAAAGGAACAAAAATAAATAAATAAATAAGTATTTGAATACTCAAGTTCCAGATTTCATCTATGTCACTTGAGTCATTTTTTATCTTCTTGATATACAGTATATCTACAGTTTACACTTAAAAAAAATTATATATATATAAGAACAACTATGTTTATTTAATATTTTATTTATCTTCACTGGTTTCTTTCGCAGATTATTTTTGTTTTATTATTTTAAATTTATCTTTATTATTTCTCTTATTCGCTTTATGATTTATCTTTAACACATTTTTCACTCGTTTTTAGTCGCGTTAGTAAATATTGTATAAAAAAAAACAAAGCTCAAAATTTTAATTACTCAGAACATTAAAATAAATACAAGTTAATAATAAAATTCTTGAATAAATATTTAAAAACAAAAAAAAATAAAATAAAATAAATCCGAATGAAATATTAATTTAGAAACAGGAAAAAATAAAAATAAATAATTATCTAAATATTAATTTAGAAACAGGAAAAAATAAAAATAAATAATTAAAAGTAATTTAAATTTAAAAATTTATTCTCGAAGGAAATTAAATTTTTATTTCGAATTTTTGACATTTTTCTAAAAGTTTGTTTTATCCACTTCGAAGAAAAGAATATTGTAATAATTTAGCAATTAAGCGAAAGAATAAATGATAAAGAATTAAATATTAAATAAGTAAACTATGGATTTATAAGTCATCAGTAACCATTTCAAGGCATGACTAATAAATGTTATAAGTTTTTCTTTCACAGTTTCTTTTGGATAATCTTCTAAACCTAAATAAAATTTAAGATTTTATTTCAATCAATGATCAAAAAGTGTCCATCTTATTACAAACTGTTGTTCAAGATACAAGATAGAGAGGTATCCAGGATATAGAGGTTTGGACATATAGTAAAATATAGGCTTTTGTTCGGTTCCCGGAAAAGTCGTTCAACATAGAGAGGTGTCCAACTTGACAGGTTTTACTGTATACAGACTTGCAGAAATTATGAATCAGATCACAAAAACCCAAAGTACATTCAGTAAAATTTCTTTTGCTCACAGGTGTAAAGTTTTCATTTTTTTTTTTTTAATCCTGTAGAAATCCCTAGGCCCTATCTCACCCATACTAAATTCAACTTGCTTTATGCAATTATTCCTTAGAACCAATTAATCCTGTAAAGCAAGGGACACCTGTAATTGTTTATTTATAAAATTTTCATTAAGCTATATTGCATTGTATTTGGTTGCATTAATGGCAATAAGAAAATGTTAGGAATATGTTTTTATTGATTTTCTAAAGATGACAAATATCAAGATAAATGAATTTTGTTTGTATTTATATATTGTGGCACCAGAAGTATGTATGCATAAATGTATTGGGAGTGATAATCAAATCATGTAATGTGAACTGCTATGTTACCAAAGGAAAAGTGATTTCTGGAATGATGCAAATATGGAATTTTATGATTCAAAGTGAAATATTGTCTTAATTATTTTACAAATAATGCAGCTTTGAAAAAACACACAAACCAAAATGACTCAAAGTGGGATCTAGGTATATTTTCATTTTTGTAATTAATAAAATAACAAAGCCATGCTAAGTGACTTGAAAACAAAGAGTGAGAAAATAGGACTGCAAATAAACTATGAGAAAACAAAGGTAATGTTCAATGCAGAAGTAATCCCATAACCATTGATACTAGAGGACCAGACAATTGAAAGGGTGGAAGAATACAAGTACTTAGGACAAGTAATCACAACACAAGGAGACTAGATGAGTGTAATTCAACATATGATGCAAGGATGGTGTGTCTGCGGCCACTACAGTAACTTCCTAAGAGACAATAGAATATCAATATGCCTCAAAAGGAAACTCTTCAACATGTGCATACTACCAGTAATGACACATGGGCTGTGAAACTTGGACCCTTACAAAGAAAATGGAACAGAAACTAGCAACAACCCAAAGAAGCATGGAAAGATACATGCTAGGATTAACCAAGATAGACTGTAAGACCAACATATGGATAAAGGAACAAACCAAAGTAGAAGACATACTAGTAACAATTAGAAGCAGTAAGTGACATTGGGCAGGCTACACAGCAAGATACACCAATAACCGATGGACAAAGAGAATTACAGAGTGGCAATCAAGGCAAGGGAAAATATATCCTGGCAGGCAATACAAACGATGGAGAGATGATATAAGAAAAGTAATTGGTTGCCAGCAGATACAGATTGCACAAGATAGGTACATCTGGAAACAAAAGGAGGAGGCATACATATCCAGCAGTGGATGAAATAAGAAATGCTGATGATGACTTTGTTTTTCTTATTTGTGAAATTTATTTTCCAGTTAAATATAATGATTTCAGTAATTTATGAAAGATTTTTTTCATTTTCATAAAATGCTTCTCCACTATTAATAATGATTTTTTTTTTTAATTTTAAAATGTTAGACAAAAACATAAAATACTTTTTCAATATTTTGAAATATTGTTGTTCATTATAAAAACTGTTTATTTATTATTGAAATGTTTGTGTTAACTGATGCAAAATGCAAAAAAAGGTAATATGAGATCTCAAATTTTTTTGATAAATTTTAAAGGAGCTCACAAAAAATTCAGAAAATTTATGTATATATGTGTGTGTATGTGTGTTTATTCAAATGAAGTATATGAAATAATAAACTTTTCAACACAATTCTGCTAACAAGTTTTCATAACCTTGTTTATAAATTGGTTTTTTATAAAGTATATTTAATATAGAATAAGCAAAACACATAAAATATCTATTAGGTGAATGAAAGAATACAGGAATACGAATAAGAAAGCTACATAGATAATGTAAGAATAGAATTTAAGTGATTATGTGAGTAATTTAGATATACAGCAGAATATTATAATTTTGATGAGAGAAAGATTAAATATAATGATATTAAAGAAAAAATTCTTTCTTTCCTTAAAAAATCTTTAGATTCTCTCTTATTTATTATACTTAAATACACACTAATTAGGAGAATTTTTCTCAAATCAAACCAAATATTACAGCCAAACCTCCCCTAGTAGAATAAGTCTGAATTAAATTTTCTAACGATTAATTTTTAAATCAAGGCTATAGTCCCACCATCTATTAAGTTAATAGTTCAAAATTCTAAATTTAATTAATTAAGGTGGTGCCATCTAGTAATTAATAATTATGCTATAATTTTTAAATTAATTTTCCCAAAATAAAATTCTTCCTCTGCACTGGAATCTTTGGATCAATGCTTTACCAGATAGACTATGGTGGTCTCCAGCAGAATTCTACTTCGGGAAACTTATATAATGGTTACTATGGAGACTATCAGACAAGGCCGAAACTAGAATTTAAAAATTATAGCATTATTATTAATTATTAGATGGCACCACCTTAGCTCAAAATTCTAAATTTAATTAATTATTAACTCAATAGATGGTGGCACCATAGCCTTGATTTAAAAATTTATCATTAGAAAATTTAATTCAGACTTATTCCACTAGAATAGTTTTGGCTGTAGTATTTGGTCTTCTTTATTTAAATACATTTCTAAAGCCAACCTACATAAGAAGATTCTAAATAAATCTAATTTACGCACTTTATCAATAATGTGATAGTGGATTATAGATACATTACATAGGAACAAGAATAACAAAAACATTTATTACTTTTGTTCCTGTTTAAGTTGACTTCTTACTTGTGAACATTAATATTATAATGTGGCTGTTAATTTTTTACTCTTTTTAAATATATTAATATGTGATTATGTTTAATTTAATCATTTCATATACTATATATGAATTTAATTATATTACTATTACAGATATCCCTCCATAACACAGTAGATAGATTCTTGAAAAACACTGTGTTGTGTGAAGCTGTGTTATATGAGACCTGAAGCCAATATAAAAAGGAGAGTTATATTCCAAAACCAATTAAAAACAAATAACTTTCTTTAATTTCATATAAAAAATTTATTAAGAATATTAATAACACAAAATATAAAGAAAGAAAAAATATATACATAAAATCTCAAAAAAACAATATATGTAAAACAAAATGAAAGAAAAATATATACAGCCTATATAACATTCATTTAATAATTATATCATCCTTACCACTGTTTCGTTAAAATGAGAATGCTTTTTCTTTAACAATATCTACTTCATTTTCTGAACTTTTTTATGCATTTAAAAGTTTGTGTATCTTCTGCTCTCTTTACAAAATTTGTAATCTGACCTACTATAATTCTCTAGAAAACAATTGTTCCTTAACATATATCCAAAAAAATTTATGAATAAAAAAAGTTTTTCTTCTCTTTTATTTTTTTCATCCAAGAAATGAATGTCTAGAACACTAAATACTCAATTGCGCTAATTAACTCAATTTCAAATTGAAATAGAAAATAGACTCCATACTGTCCCTCTTATGGCAAACTAGTGAAATTGCATTTATGATTAATTTTAGCAAAGTATCTCCCAATGATTACATTTTATCTATGTATTGTGTGTCCCTAGTATGAATTTACAAAAATTAATGGAAATGCTTTGTGTCGTAGGTAAGTAAACATAATTTTCTAAATGTGTTAAGTAAAAACCATGTTGTAGAAGTACCATGTTAAATAAGTTTCCACAATTTTCAAATTGTGTTAGAGCAAAACAATATTGTAGGAAATTGTGTTATTGGAGGGATACCTGTATTTTAAACTATATTCTGAATTGACATTCTTAAAATTTAATTTTTTTCTGAACTCTCATGTTCAAATTTGTTTAATTTTATATATACTGATGATAGACAAATGATCAAAAATACTTGAAATTCTATTAAAATATATCTTTTGGTTATAATACATATTTTTTTATTGCTTTTGATGAATCTAGTTTAGTATTATTAAATTGTATAACATAATTGATTATAACTGTAGTATATATTGCAATCAAGATATTTTTTATTAATTGAAGAAATAAATATTTATAAAATAAACTAGTATTTGTTCCCATTGCCAAATATTTTTCTATTTATAAAAATTAAATTTTTTTAATTTTAATTATTAGATTGAATTAATTTTGCTTCCTTATAAAGATACTGGAACATGTATTCTAACTGCAATTCATAATATACAACAACTTCTTGATGATCATATTGTGAAAATTCAAATAATACTCAACTCTGTATTTGTTAAATCAATGGAAGAAGAAATAAAGTATGATTTATTAATTCTTAAATTTAAAATTTTGCAATTATAGCTGCTCATCTAATATAATTTAGATTCACTATATTTTTTGAATTAAATGCATTGATTCATATTAATTCAAAATATATTAAATTAATTTTGTTTAAATTTAATATTTTATTTCTTATTTGCAATTTTCAATTTATATAATATTTATTGAAAATAAGAATATATGAATAAACAATACAGTAAAAGTTCTAATTAGGCATAAACCAGATATTTTTTTTTCCAGAGAAACCTTTCTGATTAGTTGTTTTTGAACATTGTGTGATCTCTTAAAGATTTCCTTTATTGTTTTAATTTTCATGATCTTGGGGATTACCTGTGGTATTACATATATACACTTGATGAATAAAGAATCATTATAATGTAATACTTCTTACTGTAAATACTAAATAAAAGTACAGGTATCCCTCCTATAACACAGCTTCCTATAACATGATTTTGCTCTAATACGATTTGAAAATTGTGGAAACCCTCATATAACATGTACAACACGGTTCTTACTTAACACATTTAGAAAATTACATTTACTCTCTTATCACACAAAACATTTTTATTAATTTCTGTAAATACATACTTAGGATCACACAATACATATAAATGCAATCATTGAGAAATACTTTGCTAAAATTAGTCATAAATGCAATTTTGTTAGTTTGCCATGAGAGGGATGATATGCAGTCTATTTTCGATTTCGATTTGAAATTGATTTAATTGGCAACCTTATTGAGTATTTTGTGTTCCAAACATTCAGTTCTTGGATAAAAAATAAGTTTTTATTTTTGGATAAAGAAATGTGAAAGAGCAGAAAAACTTTTTATTCATAAATTTTTTTAGGTATAAGTTAAGGAACGATAGTTTTCTAGTGGATTGTAGCAGATTAGATTACAAATTTTGTAAAGAGAGGAGAAGATAACCAACTTTAAATGCATGAAAAAGTTCAGAAAGTGAAGTTGATGTTGTTAAAGAAAAAAAACGTTCTTGTTTTAACGAAACAGTGGTAAGGAAAATATAATTATTATATGAATGTTATATAGGCTGTATACATTTTTCTTTCCTTTTGTTTTAAAATTGTTTTTTGAGGTCTTATGATATATTTTTTCTTTCTTTATATTTTGTGTTATTAATATTCTTAATAAGCATTAAGTTTCTTATAAGGAACTAAAGAAAGTTATTTTTTTGAATTGGTTTTGGAACTGTAACTCTCCTTTTTGTATTGGATCTGGGTCTCATATAACATCATTTCACACAACATGTTGTTTTTCAGGAACCTATCTGTCGTGTTATAGGAGGGATACCTGTAAACTATAAGCCAAATAAGTAAGATAAACTTTTTTTTCAAAAATGTTTTTGGCTATCTACATAGCCTACTTCAGTTGAAATACAGATCAATTGAAAAAGTTCCCTTCATTGCTCCTCTTCTGGCCAAATCAAAGAACCAGTCAGAATGATCAGCTCTTAAAACAACAAAAAATGCACGTGGAAGACTGTTCTTCCATACATATTTTTGAGAAAATCTGACAAATGATTCTTACAAAATTCAACATCATTAATGCCAAACTGCCATATTTTAGACACAATTAATAATATAAAACATGGCTACAATCCTAAAGATTGAAATTACATAAAACAGTGAACTTCCAAAAAAGTATCAATGGTAAAAAAATCATATGGTTTATACCTGCACTTTTTTAAGTTCTTTAACAAAAATAAACACTCTAAAACTCTGGAGGTATAAATCTATTCATACAGAATACATTCCCAGTCAAATATTGCAATATTCCCATTAATTATTGGGAGTACAAATTAGTTCAGTCCTTTTTTTGTGGTCAAAAATGCATTTATTTCAGAACAAAATGAATGAACAGATTAATCAAAGTATTGTCCATCACTGGCTACTACTTTTTCCCACCTCTCAGGCAATTTTCGAATTTCATCTTGAAAAAATGTCTTGTCTTTTGAGGCGATCCAAGTTAGGAGCCAATTTTCGATTTCTGCGAAAGAAATGAACCGGTGACCTGCCAAATCGTGCTGCATCCATCGAAACAATCAGTAATCAGAAGGAGCAATGTCTGTAGAATACGGCGGGTGCGGTAAAATATCCAACTTGAGCGTTTCCAAATATTGTTTTACGACTTTTGCGATATGAGGCCAAGCGCTGTCATGCAGAAGAATAACTTTGTCATGTCTTTGCTTGTATTCCGGCTGTTTTTCTCGTAATGCACGGCTCAAATGAATCAATTGTAGCCTATACCAATCGCTTGTAATGGAATCGCCAGATTGTAGCAACTCATAGTATACAACACCCTTTTGGTCCTACCAGATACATGACCTTTGAATCATAAATATTTGGCTTTGGTGTTGATGGCAACGATTGACCGGGTGTAGCGTAGTATTTTTTCTTCTTGGGGTTGTCATAGAATATCCATTTCTCATCCCCAGTCACAATCTGATGTAAAAAACTCTTTCCTTGTTGCCTTTGAATCAGCTACTCGCAAGTGAAAAATCGCCTTTCAGTGTCTCTCGGTTTCAGTTCATAAGGCACCCAATTGCCTTGCTTTTGAATCATGAATCGTACGGAAACTGCTTGTTGAGCATCTCGGTTCCTCTCTTGAAAGAGGGCAGTACTGTAGTGACGCTGACGTCACCCTTTGGACATGTGATATCGGAGAAGCACGTTGAGGGGACAAGCGTGAACTTTGACCTGAGAGCTTTAGCTGCACTTTTCTTCCAATTAAGACAAAACTAAAACCTCCCGCAAATGCTGCTTAGTTAACACAAAATTTGACATATTCAACACAGTAAAAAACAAGGTTTTTGTATGAATCTCAAAATCTCGATATAAACTGATTATTATTGACAGATGTCTAACCTCTCTGAAACAGATGATATTAGCTGTCACAGGAAACATTCCTAACAGACAGCACTGTCTTTTGAAAATGGACCGAACTAATTTGTACTCCCAATAAATAAAAGCAGATTAATTTCACAAATATCACAGAAAATAATGATTATTATTACCATTATAATTAACTAAAGATCTAGATTAACATATATTATGAAATATTAAAATTTAAATAATTATACATTCTTTATATATTAAAAAATAATAGTAATAAAATAATAAAACACTAAAACCTAACAATAACAATAATAATAACAAAATCTAAAAATTATAATAAAAAATACAAAATCTTCTTAAAGGAATAAACACCATTTACACGAATCTAATATAGTGTTGCTAAATGAGGATTTTTTTACAACAAAAAAATTAAAACATTATAATTTAATTTGACAATATTAAAAGAAAAAGTTCCAGCTGACCATGGGATCACACCTTTTTAAAACATTCAGCCAGCCAGGCCCAAGTTGGAGGTAACATAATGAAGTTGTTAATCGCATGGTTAGTCTTTCCAACAGAGTGAATAATGAGTGTCTCTAACAGTTTGCATTCTGTAATGAAATATAGGTATATTTATAAAAATTAAAAATATGAAAACTAAATTTGATAATGATTTAAATATTTTCTGGCTTACAAAATTAATTTGAACTGAGATTACCTTATGTAAATTGAATTTTATATAAATCAACAAAATAACTTTTAAATAAGCAAATACTGCAAGAAATAAAATACATAGAAATAATATCAATATAATATGTAAAGAGCAAAAAGACATACCATAAATAAATTAAATAATCTGAACATTTTATCATCATAAATTAATACATTATTATTATTATTATTATTACTATTACATTTTTTCACCATGTTTGTTTAATTTTTGAAATTTTAAAAGTTATGGGAAAGTAAACATACAAAAATAATTTTGTAATCAAACTTATGGCCATATTCAGCTGACAACTTTAAAATTTAAAACAGGAAGTAAAGAATGAATATTAATATCTATAAACCTTTGTATTATTTATATGCAAATTTCATATATTTCTATTATTTTGTTTATATTATAATAAGCAATACTATAAACAAAATAATAACAAAAAGTGGAATACAGTTGATTCTGCTTAATTGGGACATGTTGGGATTAATCCATTTTGGTCCAATTAAGAGGCTGCCCCAATTAAACAAACTAATAATAAATTCTAAAATAAAATATGTAATATGTAGGTAAATAAATAAGTAGGTAAAAAAATAATAATTAGATACCTATTTTAATGCTTTATTAACTGAAATACAGGAAATATTTGTACTATAAATAGTGAAGAAAAAAATACATAGATGATAAATTTTACAATATCAAATTTTAATTTTGCAAAAATGCATCAAGTGTAGTCTGTCTTTTGTCTTTTGATTTTTAAACAACAGTTATAACAGCAAGTCTATGACGGCCTTTTGATTTTGGTACACCAGTTATATCAGCGAGTCTACGATAGCTTTATTTTAAATGGCTGGCTTTTAATTTTATCCAGCAAAGCAATTTTACTTGAAACTAAAATCATTTCTTGGCGTCTTGACAAAGATTTAAAAATTTTAAATAAAATCAACATTATCGTGATAAATTATTATTATATATATATTTCTTTATAAAAAGTTCGAAATATTTAATATAGATTACTCAGATTTTTATTGAAATCTTGTATTTCTCTAGCGATGAAAAATTTATAAAGAAAATGAAAAAGTTTAAAATGATTTATTAAAAGGAAGAATGATACTTTTACGCAAGAAAACGATATATGTATATTAAATACGATTATAATATTTTATGATCCGAGTTCGAAAGATGAAAAAAAAAAAAAAAAACACGTTTATTCTAATAGAAATGCAATTGCCTACAAGAGAAGTATGCAGCTTTGGCCATCCTTCAACATGTTTGTGATCAATAAAGAGGAGAAAACAAAATGAAGCAAATTCCAAGCATCAACAGAAAACAGATGCTACTTAATTGAAAACTGGCTTACCAACATTGTAACCAGAACTTAATATGGACAAACAGAAATCTCTCTTTTGTACAGAAAAAAAAAAACTTGCTCTCACTAGAAAAAAAAGAAAGAAAAACATTCGTGTAAATAAAAATATTACATAAAAAAGTGTATAAAACAATATACTAATCATTTATAATGATTTATCATCAACTAATAATAAATTATCGAGTTTAAATAGTTACGTTCGAACTTATCTTCTTAATTAATAAAATTGTTAACAAATTATTATAACTTATAAATTAAATATTTATTTAGATGGAAGTTATATATCGATAGATATTTTTATAATTAATTAAAATTATTTAAGAAATAATCTAAAAAAATCAATCAATTGAGATATGCTTAATTATATGTATTATTTTTCTATCTAGCATATGGATTTATTAATTTTCCATTTAGATTTTTGAGACTGATATAATATTCGATTTAATAATGATTAAAAATGATTTAAGGAATACTAAGAATAAATATCTTTTTTAAATATTCAAGATAATGAGTTCGCAGGTTGAAAATTACATAATTACAAATTTTAACTTGATGATAGTTTTATAGAAAATAATTTTATAAGAAGTTATTTTATATTTCGTTGTCTTCAGAATTAATGTCAAAAATAAGATTTTCAGAAATTTAATTCTATCAGGTAAAAAAAAAAAATTATTATTTGGTGACCAAATCAAAAATTGTTAACCAAGTTTAACGATTTAAAATCACTTTTTAATCTTTTTAATTATATAATTTTAAATTAGAAAAATTATAATTGCAAAAAAAAAGGAAAATCCTATCTATTATATATATATACTTATCAACATTGTAAGCACAACTTAATATAGACAAACAGAAACTCTCTTTTATACATACAAAGATTCGTATCCACTGAAAAAACATTCATGTAAATAAAGATATTCCATAAAAAGTGCATAAAACAATTCACCTAATAATTTATAACGATTTATCATCAACTAACTATTATCAACTAGATCCATATACTGTATATACTGTATATAGATTTAGTGATAATTGTTAAATTTTATTAATTTTATTATGGTGCATATGGTACTCGTAAATATCCTCAAAAATAAAATTCATGCATTACATTTCTAAAATTTGCTGATTGTTTCCAGTACGGTTGATTAAATTCCTTACTTTTATTTGTGCCTGAAATTGGTAAAGGCAATGGGTCCTTCCTCTGAACTTTTGGATTTGTTTTCATTCTGACATTTTTACAAAGAATCAATACCATCCAATATTTTCACAGAAAATATCGATGCCAAAAATTTTAAATGAGTATTTATAAATGAATAAATAAAAAAATATATGATTAGAAGTATTTATTTATTTTCACTTAAAAATAATAATAAATCAATAAAATATCCATGTTAATCAATTGATGCCAGCAGCAGTTTAGATGGATTTGAAGAGAAATGGATGAGTGTACCACGGAGGTAAATTCGGAAGATTGAAATGAGGAAAAAAGTGAAGATGAAGAGGTTAGATTAAAAAAAGGGATTGAAAAAATTGCTCTAAGGAAAATGGATTAACGAATCCCTAATTATAGAACATTAAAAACTAGATGATTTAGAGAAATAATAATAGATAACGCTCAAAAATATTACATCATTTCTAATATAAAATTATGATATGTTGAATAATACTAACAAAAAAATTTTTAATAACATAAATTTCTAAATTATTATTTTTTATTGAATGATTGTATAACTTTAATATAAATTATATATTATTGTTTATAAAATATCCATTTAGTTATTTCGGATGGGAAATAAAATTTAAAGAATTCATCGATAAAAATTTTCGTGATGAAAACAATAACTTTAATTATATAAGAAAATGACTTTTAAAAATATTTGAATTTTTTTTACGATATTTAATTTGAATATTTTAAATTTTAAAAGGAAAAATGAAATTAAAATTAAAACAGAAAAAATGTTTGACGATGGAACTTGTTTGCTAACTCTTGTCGAAATTATTTGGAGAAAGTAATCATTAAGTAGACGGTAACTTGAGGACATGTTTATGTCACACAATTGATTAAAAGGTAAAGGAAAGTATGTTTAAACTAAAATGTTAAGTACTGTATCATAATAAATGAATCTTGCATTAAACACGTAAACTATAATATTGTCTGGGAAGACGATAAATAGTTTTTAACTTAATAAATCCAATTAAGAATAAAATTTATTCAAAAAAATTATATATTCTTTAACAAAGAAATTATTAAAACTGTAAAACATACAAATCTGTAACAATTATAGTAACTACTAGTAGTTATAATTATTTATAACAAGTAGTAGTTAGTATAATTATTACAGATTTAATATTATTATAATTATAACAATTATGCACCTTTTTATATAAATAAAAAGTATAAGTGTTATAATTGTATGCAGGTATCCCTTGATTAGTGCGATTAATAAATCCTCGCAATACACCGCATATATCAAAATCGCACTAATAAAACTAAAAAACCAATGGGAATAATTATAATGAATCCTGGAAAATATTAAAATTTATAAACGTATTTTTTCCTCTATCAAAACGTATCTATATTGCATTATACTGTATGTACTTTAAGGTTAGGTTAGTTAGATTAAGCCGCCATATCCTCATGAGATATACTGTATCTGGCGGCGGCCATTTATAGAACCCATCACAGGCTGGCCAACACCCATAATGGGGTCAACCAGATGGTTGAAGGATGGGATTCAACGGGCCCGGCCCGGACCTATCCTGAAAAACTGGAGGTGTGGGACCTGGATTTGAACCCGGATCCTCCAGGGTGTTGAACCTACTCTGAAAAACTGGAGGTGTGGGACCTGGATTTGAACCCGGATCCTCCAGTGTGGTGGACCTATCCTGAAAACTGGAGGTATGGGATCTGGATTTGAACCCGGATCCTTCAGGATGGTGGACCTATCCTGAAAAACTGGAGGTGTAGGATCTGGATTTGAAGCCGGAGCCTCCAGGGTAGTAAACCAAAGCTTTATCAAGCGGCCATCTGGCCGACGTATGTACTTTAAATTATTGAGGAATATGTATAGGTATTTAAAAATTTTCAGTAAGAATTAAAATTTTTTCTCAAAAAAAAATTATTTTTTACAAAATTGCATAAATTTTGTAAAAAATAATTACATGTCCGTATTTTTTACAAAATTGCATAAATTTTGTAAAAAATAATTGCACGTCCGTAGACATCGAGTAATGGAGAGGAACTGAAGGCAAGGCTGGCTATATAATATTGTAATGGCTATTATCAGGTAGTTGCCATTCAACGCTAAATTTATTAATAAATAAAATTAAGAACGAATTTAAAATATAACAATTAGATGACGAAAGTCGTAATATTAACAGAATTAAATAAATAAATAAATTTATTGCAATGCTCTAATCATGTAGACTACAATCCCCGAGATTCAGTTGACAATACTTCAGAGGGTTTGCAAAAGAAAAAATCGCAGTTGTTGAAGCGCACTAATCAAATTTGGCATCGCATATATTAAGGGATAGTCTCAAATTTTTTTTGCACACTAATCAAAACCGCATTATTCAAACCCGCACTAATCAAAGAATTCCTGTATTTTCTTCTTTGTTACATTTGTTCAAGCATTCTTTGTTATAAATAATTGTTACAAATGTTATAAACAACTATTGTAAATGTTATAAACAATTATTACAACTGTTGTAAACAATTGTTACAACCTTTACAAACAATTGTTACAAATATTAAAAAATTACAACAAATTCAAATTAATAAATTTAACTTTCAATATTTCCACAAACATCATAAAAAACATTTTCCATATTAATATGCCAAGGTGTGATAAAAAAACCGAATAATCAAAATCATATATTTCTTATTATAATAATGTTGTAATTTAAAATAAATTTTCTAGCTTATATATACAATGTTTAAAATTTTCCTTTTTTTTTTCTTAATATAAATAATGAGTTTCTTAAATTTATTGAAGTAAAAACAGAATAATTATGATGTTTATTCAAAATCACAAGTGACATTGATGTAGAATTAAATTAGCAAATAGCTAGTAAGTTTTTAGTTAAATCAATAAATGCCAAGATGTTGTTTAAATATAAATAAATTTACATGCTGTTAAATTAATGAAAACTTGGAATATTGTTTACCTGAAACCGACACTTACAGCTTATAAAATAAAACTTATTTTTCATTTTCTGTAATTGAAACCATATAATATCATCCTCAGTGTTAATACCGATAGCCAGAATTGTTGGTTTTGGATTAAAATTTAATTTGTGTATACAAAAACGCGACTTGTTATAAGAAAAGCTTAACAAAAATTCATAAAGTTGCTTGTTTTGACTAAATGGGGTTATGATTTTTAAGAGTGAGCTGCTAATATTGATTTCTGATTTTTCTTTGCCGTATAATCATTGATTCATATAATAACTCTTTTTTTTATCGATGATGATACGTGTCAATTCTAAAAATTATCCATTTATCTTTCTATCAGTTTGTAATGAGAGCCAATTCAACTCTTATATAAGTTGATTCGAATTTAATCATCTCTTTAAAAATTTTATATCTGATTTGATTAGTTAATTAGACACGAACAATCGCGGTAGATTCTGCATTGTTCATTTACGATGTTAAAATTAAATCTACAGTAGCCACTTTATTACAATATATTCCTAAAGATTTTCTAATCTTTGTTAATCTCGACAAATGGAAAAATCCATTAACAGTCCTTCATCCATTTAGATGATTATGAGTATAAATATACAATGCTGAATCTAAAAATATCGTTAATGTTTCCGTAATTAGTACAGTAATACCCCGACTTACGTAAATTCAGAAATATGTAACTTCTCATCCTGGCCCCTCGCCCACTTATTTGTTTTACAATTACACAGTGCATATGTATGAAGAGTGTGATCCCAAAACGTGTTCGGTCCATTTTGAAGAATTGAATTTGACAAAGTTATTAAGAAGGATAATTAATAAGTTATATGCTGAAAAGAAACAAGTTCCAACAATACGTAAGCTTCATGAAGAATAATTCTTCATGAAGCTTACGAATTGTTGATTACATTTATTCAATTGCTGATTACAATTATTGTAATCAGCAATTGAAGAGAATGATCTGAAAACGCGTTCAGTCCATTTTGATCATTTTTTTAATTTCATGAAATATAAAAAAATGATCAAAATGGACTGAACGCGTTTTGGGATCACACTCTTCATATGTATGTATGTACATATTTCATTTGATGATTTATTGATTAAGAGTCTTTAATTACAACTGCACATTATAAATCTTTAAAATTTGTTGTTTTCTTGGTAATAAAGAGCCAGTTAAGAATCTAATACATATGTATCTGAAATTAGATTTGGGAATCTATAGGCACCCCGACTAACGTAATTTTCGACTTACGTTATGCTTTCTGATTACGTAATTCCGGGATATTACTGTACAGATTTCAAAAATAATTCAAATTTTGTGGAATTTTATACTATGGTACAGATAATATTCCCAGCAATATATCGTATTTTATCATTAATTATAGCTCTTTTGGACAATTTCTTGCGAATGTTAGTGCTACAGCTTTATCCCAGAAAACAGGATAAAATTGTAATATTAATTATAAATGCAGTTTGTTTGCAGTTGGTATTGAGATAATAGACTGTAATACATTAATTTAGCATGAAATAATTTTGGATTTATCTGTATTTTACTATTTATTTAACGTATTTTAGTACAATATCTGGTTTTGAATTCGCAACAACTAGAAAATCGATCCGAATATATATATATATTTTTTTTTCGAAACATATGAATAGCTCGAAGTTCTTACAAATTGAGAAGAGTCAATAGTTTGAGCAAATATTATGTTTCAGTATTTTGGATTCCTTTGTTACTATTAAACTTTTTACCGTAGATTATTATATGAGATTTTATGCACTTTTATGCAAACTTAATTACTTTCGTAGAAGAGATTTTGATTGAAGGATTTAAGATTTTTTATCACATCTATACAGTATATATTAGCTGGCTATTTAATTTAAATGACTGTTTCTGAACAAAAAAAAAAAAAAAAAAATAAATTTTAATGATACTTTGTTTATATAATTATTTCAAAAAAAAAAAAAAAAAAATGAATATATTTGTGGGCAAATTAAGAAAAACTCGAAATTTTAAAGTTACAGTATGAAAAACATATTTTCTTTCAAAAATGTATTTTTTCCCGTTTTCTAAATCTTACAGAAAGTAAAAAAAAATTTGACATTTTTATAGAATACGTCAGTAAATAGCATCGAATGATGTTCCTGTCAACAATCGATTTGTTCTGTAGAGATAAATTTTGAAAGTTCTTAAACATTAAAATTCGATTTCGAATTTTTTACAAGCTCATATATAAAAGATTATCAACTCATACACATGTATACACTATATATTTGTTTGAATTATACTTGTAGGCGTCATATTAATAGCATAAAATGCAGATAAGGCATTTATTATATGGTTTAAATCTATATATACATAGAATGAAAAACCTTTTATGTAATTATTTTAAATAAGTATCGATTATTTTTCATATATGTACTTTAATTAGTCTATAACAAATTTGTTATCAAACTAGTATATTAACGATTTTATAATAAACATGATTGAAATGATATAATTTAATATCGCAGATATGTCATTTTATTTCATTAAATTATTATTACAGATATAAAACTTTATGAATAATTAAGTATCATCAAGAATCATCTTTATCATGTTGAAATCACTTTGTTTATGTTGTCATATTCGCCATCGTATCTTTCAAGCGATGCGACCGTGAACGTGACAGTAACATCGAAATAACTGTTTAGCAAATTACACTTATGAAACAAAATTAAATTATTGATTCACGAATATTTTCTATACTTTTGTTTAGCTGTAAAATTATATTTAAATAGTTTATCCATTAGCTTATTATACAGTACAACGTTTTAGATATGAAAATCATTATTTCCTTATTTCAATCATTGAATATATAGATATGAAGCATGAAATAAAAATACAGTAGACTCCCGATTAACCAAAGTAGCCAGATAATTAATTTCTTCGGATAATCCGAAAAATACACATATAAAAAAAAATTGGATAAAAATTTACTTTACATACGGCCTACGCGCGTCGCGTCGCCATTTTATATATTGTTATAATGTCGCTGCGCGACTGGCGCCACACTCTACACGCGGGCCATAGTGTAATAATTAATTTCTTCGGATAATCCGAAAAATACACATATAAAAAAAAATTGGATAAAAATTTCTTTACATACGGCCTACGCGCGTCGCGTCGCCATTTCATATATTGTTATATGGTCGCTGCGCGATTGGCGCCACACTCTATACGCGGGCCATAGTGTAATATATCAATAGACCGTTTGAGAGGCTACGCGCATAGATGTCACCCAGGTAAGGCAAACTTTTACCATAAAATATTTTATTTACTGTATTTAAAAAAGGAAACGGTACTTTTTTACTGGGTTTTGCAATGTATTATACAATTGTCCAAGGAAACAATAAATTTGTTTATGGTACAATTGTCGCCTTACCGAAGCACGGCGAAAGTAATACACATCGAAAGGGAGGGCTGAAACATGCAAAAAAATCCCTAATGAACCAATGGTCAAAGATGAAACGTTTACGAGATATAGACCCGCAAATTTCCGTTTATTGCAATGGCGCATGTGGTTTGGCGTTGTGCCTGGCCTCGCTGCGATCTGCGACGCGACGCGTCTCGTTCCTCTGCTCCACTACCTATGCAGCCTAGATGCCTCTGTATTTCGTAAACGTTTGACCTTTGACCCCTGGTCCGTTAGGGATTTTTGCGTGTTTCGTCCTCCCTTTCGATGTGTATTACTTTCGCCGTGCTTCGGTAAGGCGACAATTGTATCTTTGTTTATTTGCAACACTGAACTTTTTACGAATTATCGAACGTAAATTGCGTAATATTATATTAGTATATTTATAAAAATATCTTATTAACTTCAATATAAGAAAAGAAAATCAATAATAAAAGTAAATGTTTAAATGAAAACATAAAAAAATCAAAGTTAATTTACTTTAATGTTTTCTTACCGGAAATTCGCCATGTTGTTTGCGGTTCTAACACGAATAAAGGGCTATCTATATTTACAACGCATTTTCTACTGAATCATTTGAATTTTTCACATACTGAACAAAATGCAATTTTAAATTATGATTAACACTTATAAAATTTTAAATATTTCTGTTTTAATCAAATTATTGTACGAAGAAATATCACATTTTTCCCACATATATTCATAGCAACCATAAAATTCTTACTGGTCATATAATGCATAATATCATTTTTGATCGATCAGTTTTAATGATAAATAAATAATACTGCACTCATATGTACAAAAAACAGAAAACAGTGACGAATCGTGGAATCGGTTTTGCACATTGATCTGTTTTTTGAGCGATCGCGATTGGCTGCATTTCCGTTCTGTGTGTTTTCTCTTCAAAGATACTTTCTTAATGTGTTTTGATTTTATTTTTGTATATTTTAATTCGTTATTTGAATAATATTTCTGTGGACATTCAAAGTAATGGAAAAATTTTCTTCTAATATTTCTTTCACTCTCCGTAGCGACTACAGGTATATATTTTAATAAAAATCAAAACGAATGGAAATATGAGAAGTTTTTCTTAATTTTCTTTCTAAATCTTCAGGTTAAAATTGTATAAGAATAATATGGTAAATTCGGTAGATAATTTACAAAATTTGATATTTATCAAAAATATGATAAAGATATGAAGTAATATACGATCAAATATGTGATTATTTCTATGCTACAATATAAATAATTATTCACAAGAATCATCATCATCATCATATATAATAAAGGAATAAACGTGTGAAATCCATGTTTCTGCGCATGTGCGAACTCCCGAGACCGGAAGTGCCGCCATTACTATTTTCTCTCGATTAAAGAGCGCGTCTTTTAGAATATCGCGTCTTTTAGAAAACTAAATCCAAATCTCATTACAGTTGCTTTAAATTTCGTAGTTCACCCTATTTATGTTTGTATACTTCTTTTTGTTATTTGACTTCAATTTCTGGCTTTTTTGATCAAAAAATGTTGGTTGTTTCCTGGCCCGTGGGTTCATTTTACATTCGGCGTGTTTGCAAGGCTACATAAACGTGCATTTAAATAATATTTAATTTATTTCAGAAATTATAATTATTTTTATTTTAAGATAATAATTATTACCTACATAACTGAATCGATAAATCGATAAATCGATAGTTTGTTAGTTGCCAGTTTCATGTACAAAAAAATTTCAAAGTTTGGTCTGGAAAAAGAAAATAAGCAAAAGCATTGTATATTGTATACAAGAATGTGCTAAGTAAATGAAAAATTTCAAAGTTTGGTCTGGAAAAAGAAAATAAGCAAAAGCATTGTATATTGTATACAAGGATGTGCTAAGTAAATGAAAAATTTCAAATTTGACAGATAAAAAAATGTTTCGCTTTTGGTGTATTTGGACACGTAGTGGCCAGGAGCTAACTAAATAACTGATAATTGCATGCCCAACTGAAAGCAAATTATTGCAAAAAATCTGTATTTTTAATTTAATTTTATTTTATCTAAAGTATAATAAAGAAACCAATCTGAGATGTTCATAAATCCTTCAGATATCAGCATTAATCCCGGTTAATCCTCACTCTGGATAATCCAACATTGGATAATTGCACGAGAGCTACTATAGTATAAAAGTTCAAAAATATGCATATTTTAATATTACTTAACAGTTTTATGCGGGTAAAAATAAGATATACTATATAATAAATAGTTTAAGCAAAATTTTTCTAAATTATTAAGCAAAAAAATATAAATATATGACAATCAAATATTAATATAAAGTTTGATATAATTGTTGTCCAGGATAACAATAACATAATAAATATGCAAAAAATATAAATAAATAAATATAATTCGCCGATACACCATAGAATGATGTAAAGAAAGAATGTAGAAACATATTTTTAAAAAGTTTGCAAACAAGTTGAACGAAATACATAAATGAATGATAGTATAATAAATAGATAAGAACAGAAAAATCCCAAATATAATTTGCCAGCAAAAAAAAAGAAGCATCTGGATAATTTCGAATAAAGAATAAAAAATTTATTCCTTTAATTACTTTTATCTTTTAACAGTTTCCAAATAATAATTAAAAAAAATTGATTCTTAACTAATCTGAAAGTAAAACAATATAGTTCTTGTAATGGTTGTGGTCTGTTCGGCGAATATAAACTTCGAAACCGAATTTCTCTGTGAAAAACGAACTAAATTTAATTCTGTAAACTGTTAATGTGAATAATTTTTTTTAAAATAAAGATTCAGGATATATATTTGTTCCGAACCCAATTTTTAAATTTTTACTCGGGGTGATGACGATATAATTAGAAAGCTATAAAAATTCTTTCCTTAAACTTCAATTCGGGATATCTCAAGTTCTACACATCGTAAGAAATTGTTTCATGTATTATCAGAATCGGAACTTGATATTTTTACTTATAAAAAAACTATGGTGCCATTTGAAATAATTGAGATTGAGAAAATATACGTTATATATTTTTAGCGAACTTAGATTTCTATTCAATTGGATCCCATTATCAGATAGCGCAGATGATAAATTTTAAAATAAAAATTTCATTGATTTTTTTCTGTAGTAGAAGCCGAGATATTTAGACTGGGATGTTTATTCTATGGCATATCCTGTATATATATACAGCAAGACCTCGCTTAACGCTGTTTCCATATAACGCGTTTTTTTCGAATTCTATATTTTTATTGATTCACTTTGGCGTGGTTTTTCAAACCGTTATTCTTACATAAATCCGAAATCGCAGGAATTTGTTGCATTGATACTCTTATGCCATCTCATAGTGCATTTGATATCAGTGCAATACAGTACATATGAAAGTCTACTGCGGTCAGAGTTCATACTTATGATCAATATTATTTTACAATAATAAAAAAAAAATTATCCCATTTTAGTTTTAACCCGAATGCTGCCACTTTAAACTATAGTTCCTCGAAGTTAGAACGTTTTTCTTTTATCAATATTTTTCATACTATAGTTCCTTGAAGTTAGAACGTTATTCTTTCATCAATATTTTTTATTATAGTTTACTAATCTGATTACTGCTTTTTGTTCTTAAAACTTTTTATTTTCTAATTTTAAGTTAAAACGTTTTTTCTTTTATCAATATTTATTTTTTCGTTGTCTATAGTTTACTGCAGTCCGCGGGCCGGAGGTTGCCCACCCCTAGTTTATAGTTTACTGCAATCTATCTGCTTTTTGTTTTTAAAAAACTTTTTTATTTTCTAATTTTAAGGTATTTTCATGAATGATCTTTCATCAATACTTTTCGTTGTTTATAGTTTACTGCAATCTGATTAAGCTTTTTGTTCTTAAAACTTTTTATTTTCTAATTTTAAGAATTTTTTCGTGAATGACTTATGAATACAAATCGATATTAGCAACAAAAAATGTATATAATTAATGTAATATAATAGTAATAATACATGTTATAAAATAAAATTTAAAAAATGCTATGTATATATTTTTCATTCACTTTCCTGTTTCACCTATCCTCATTATTTACGTGTTAAAGTAACCTCGTTTAACGCTGTCTCATTTAGCGCTTTGTTTCCTTGGTACGTATCCTCCGCGTTAAACGGAGTCTTACTGTAACTGTACTTAATTTGTTGTATCGTATATAATTATATATATTGTGTATAAATATACCTTACGTCATTTTGCCATCTTGAATGCTGCCATTATGTTTCGTGTTGGTTATTAATTTTAATTTTTTTTTTAAATTCCAATTGATTTTGAAGTAATATGCAGTACATATATCAATGAGGTGAACAATGATATGACATACTATATGCCATTTTATCCTATTTTTCATTAAATTGTTTCAATGCTCATTTTTTCTTACGTGTTCGTAGACCGATTTGTTCATGATCCGAGACGTTCGTAATCCGAGGTACCACTGTATTCCTAGTAACTTATGCAATTAATATTTTTTATTAAAAGTATTTATCGAATATTGTTTTATTTTTTTGTTATCTTTAAAGTATTGCCATATTATATACCCGACAACTCGAACAATATGGCATTTCGCATATCTTATATACAATGTTTCCCAAAACTAATGCAAGTGTTCTAAAATTATGTTGGAAACTTTACCATCTATTTTATAATTTATTTCATTTAAAACTTCATACAAGATAGGAAAGCAAATCGAAATTATTCTGACATATCATATGAGGCTTAGGTTAATTTTCAGAATTTTTTAAGGAACATAGTTTGGGAAACGCTGTCTTAATCTATTGGAATTATTTAAACTTTTGATAATCATATCCTAGTTCTCTTAACCTTAATAACATAGTTTATTGTGATACACGAATTTTATTTCTAATGTCGCACAGGTCAAAGCAAATACTGTTTTGAAAAACAATGTTTCCATATTTCCCAATTTATTACACACAAACACAGATATTCACACAGACACAGACACACACAGACAGACAAACAGACATATATATTGTATATATATTGAAATCTCTTATATAAAATGCAATTAATTAGTAATTAAATTTTCTTGTTCTTATTTTGCATACTTTTAAAATTATTTGTCTGAAATTGTTGAATAAATTGATAAATTGAATTTATTGAGTTAGTATTAAGTGTTTATTATGATTAAATAACATGAAAAATTTATATTGATCTATAACAAAAAAAAAAAAACTCGGTTATTAAGACCAACTTTAAGAATAAAATTTTAATTAATTAATAAAAAAAATACTTTCGGATAATATGATCGTCTTCGGTTTCACATAAGAATATATATATATATATATATAGCGTATATAATTAAACTTAAAATTCATTACCTGAATCATGTAATGATTCTAAAAAGATTATATATACAAAATAAGATTTAATTACTAAAGAATAACATAAAGTAAAGAAAAATAAGAAAGCATAATTCATAAGTGCTTTTGTGTCTTTGATGTTGATGACGTCTTCATCTTTATTCTGTTTCTTGATGATAACTTTCTCTAAGAGTCAACCGAAACGTGTTGCGGAACAGAATCAATAACTTTAGTCTCTTCCCATAGAATTATTCATTCTGTTCCGCAACATATTTCGACTTACTTTTCTCTTAGAGAAGCTTGACATCATGAAACAGAATAATGATGATGTTGATGTCATCAACATCAAAGTCACTTAGTGGAAATTCTGACTGAACGAAGATTATTATGAATTGCTCTTTCTTATTCTTTTTTATTTTATGTTATTCTTTAACATAATTTAATTTTATTTTGTAATCATTACGTGACACCAGGTAATGACTTTTAAGTCTAAATATATATTCGATTACTGTATTCTTATATAGAACTAAAGAAGGACATATATTGTCCGAAAGTACTTTTATTAATTAAAGTTTTATCCTTTAAAATTGTCCTGATAAATAAGTT
This sequence comes from Olivierus martensii, assembly GCA_000484575.1. Taxonomy (NCBI): domain Eukaryota; kingdom Metazoa; phylum Arthropoda; class Arachnida; order Scorpiones; family Buthidae; genus Olivierus; species Olivierus martensii. Next base: position 43,859 of record AYEL01074468.1, on the reverse strand, counting down.
TTTTATTGTTCTACATGCTGGATCTTATTTACGGTATACTGCTTTATGATGGTATCCTAAAAAGTTATTAAGAATTTTTAGTTTGCTTTGAAACATAATCGTTAAAAATATAAATAAAAGATAATAATGAATGATATCAGATAATCCCTAATGTCCTTTTTTTAATACTGTAGTTGTTCAGACATGTCTCGGCTTGTCTAAACATGAATTTTTAAAGTTCTCACAACGTTGGAAGACTACAATTGATTCAAATGGAGAATATATACTTGATTAAATTAGCAAGTGATTTATCTTTCATATCCTTTCAAAACTTAATGCGAAAAATGACATTACTTTTGCGATGACCTGATAATATAAGTCACCTAATTAGAAAATGAAGGGTTACGAATATATCAATTAAACTTATAAAATTGTATGTAATTAATCTATCATATTTTATGAAATGCATAATAGATTATTAATTTATTCTTAGAGATAAAATTCTTTGAATGAAGTGCATACAGAGTAAACAATTAAAGATTTTCATTAAGTTTCATTATTCTGCAATGTAATAATAATCGTATACGAAACGCATAATCCAATTGTTTCTGATACTGTTTATCTGAAAGATTAACACTTAGATTTTTAACATAAAAATGATAAAAATATGACAAATTCTAACTTTTTCTATTATTAACAAATAATATATTACAGATAAAAATTTATTTCATACATTTGAAACATAACATTCCAACCGCACAAACAGTTCTGACAAGCAAACAAAAGCAAAGAAACGAATGGATTATGTCAATGACAGCTCACTTGACAAATTAATACATTTGATTTTATTATTTTTATATTAATTAATTCATTTATATAAGTGTTAATAGAAAGATCAGATTAAAAATTAATTAATAGTTAAAAGCTTTTTATCGTATTTAAATTTTATCTAAAATAACATTGAAAATTGTTCAAATAATGCATTTCTATTAAATAAGAAATAAAAATATTCATATTCAGTATTATTTTTTCTTATTTGCATTATATGTTTAGTAATAAATTGATAATATATGACCATCATAAATATTTCTTTCAAAATAATTTGTCAATCAATCCTGATGAAGCGAAAATATTTTAATGATTTTCAGAAATGGTGAAATATTTTCAAAATTTTCCTTTTCTTTCGTGATGATGATAATTTTTGAATTCTCTCTCGTTTGAAATACTTAAGTGTAAATCTTTTTCCTACATTTCAGCAACACATACAATATTAAATTAATTATTGTTCTACTATGATTTCAAACCTTATCAGCATATTCATCCAAATGAAGATCTTAAACTTAAAAATGATTTTTTTTAAATATTCAGTTCGAGTCTTTTTATTTTAAATACAAACTGAGTTATAATTAGTACTAAATTAGATTGATCCCATAACTCAAAATCGTAAAATATATTAAAATAAAGTTAAAACGATTATAATCGATTTTACGAATTTCTAATAAAAAGTTGGCAAAACGCGAAAAGGAGAAATTTTTTCAGGTTTTCTTCTGACATATTTTTCTATGTACAAAATTGCAAATTATAAGTCGGATAAAATAATAATATTTTAATTTAAGAATCATAAAACTTATCGTATTTCCAAATAGACATTTAGTCAACAGAAATGTCTTGTTTACAGATTACATCTTACATTTCGAAATTTATAAGCAGTAAATTTTTTATGCATTTCCTGTTTGGATTTAGAAATCTTTTTTTTTTTCAAAGAAAATTCGATGCATTTTCATCAGAAAATATATTAAATTGAATTGTTTTTCTCGCGAGCTATATCTTTCTTTCTAAGTCTTAAGGATCTATCAAATCAGAGATTATTAAGGAATCATTCCAAAGCCCATCAGGAGCAATCCATGCTCGTTATGGGGTCGATTAATAGGTGAGAGATAAAGATGGTCTCCTCTCGATTCTGACTTTTCTGAAAAAATATCTGGAGATATATATCTTTCATTCGAAATATATTAGTATCATCTGATATCCACAGATTCTCCAAGTAAATGTCATGTTTTCACGCGGCCATCATGTAATGAGATTTGAGATTGATAGGATCTATATGCTTTATTATTAAAATAAATTTTAATTTTGTTAAAAAGTATTATATAGTTCCGACTTTATCAAGTTCTTTTACAGCTCAATCGATATTCATCAAATTTAATGTCTACAAAATTTAATCGATACATTTGTATAGATAGGATGCTTATTTTCTTGGATTCTCAACTTAGGTGATCAATTTATTTCTCCAGAAACGAATTGGGAAAATTCTTCTAAACTCTATTTTGAATTACTCCATTAACTACTAAATGGGAAGAATTTTCTTTTTATTTTACAAAATCCAAAAATTCGTCTTTAGTATTCCAATATTTTTCTATAAAATTCATAACAATATTACTTTTCAACAATATTATTAATACATTTACGACTTAATAAATTTTTCACCGGATTGCATTCTAGTTCGTTAAAAGTTCTCAAAAGAAATTTTTATACGACCTAGAAAAATTATTTTCTGCTTGACAACCATATAAAGAACGAGGCTTTATATGCAGTCAAGTAGAAAATAATTTTTTTTTTATAATTTTTAGGAACTCCAAAGCTTTTGTTAGTTTTGTTATCATAACATTACTTTTTATATTAGTTATCAATTCCTCGTCAATCGCTTTAAAAAAAATATTGTATAATTTGATGTAATTAAGGACCATATAAAAATAAATACTTTATTTATTCGTTCGTTAATTGTTTTAAAATAATTTTTTGGTTAAATCAGTAAAATATTGTTATAATAGATATAAAAATAAAATATATCTCCACGAATAATACTTTTTGTAAGTATTTTTTTGATGAGTTTAGTTTAGTTAACAACTAAGTTCATCAAAAGTAATCGAAGACTAACCATTGTCCATGACTAACATAAGAATCATTAAATATATAATTTATTATTCTACAATTTTTTTAATAATAATTATTATGTTTTAGCTAATATCAACTGTAATCAAGTACAGTTGATAATAACTTACATGAAACGTTGCTATATTATCAGGAAATATATGACTTATGCATTAATAATGTTTACTGCTCAACAGGTTAGTAAACATATTTGATAATTCACTAACTTATCAAGAACATTGCAAATACTTGCATTTAATATGTAATTAAATAAATATTTACGTGTAGACGCATCATTCTCCATTTTGTCATATCTCTGATCGAATTGGATATTTGTATACATCTAAACCAGGGGTTCCCTCCCTGGGGATCGATGAAATTTTAAAGGGAGTAAATGATGATGAAGAGATCTATTGGGGGTCGATAGCCAAATATGCGAAGATCAAGATCCCATTGATTATTAATAAAATTGATAATTAATTGTTTATTGATATAAAGTTAGGCCTATATCATGTAGTAAGAAAAAAAATCATATGAAATAAATATACGGGAAAAAATACGCTAAAATTATTTAATATATTTTAAAAACCAATAAAATTTTTTTAATATATTAATTTTTAATTTGCGATTGTCCGTTATTGAAAAGTATTGCATTTCCTGAGAAGATATATTGTTATATACAAGCCACTTGCAAGATTTAAAAGAAGATTTTAATGTTTGCTTCCAAGACATTGAAAATTTGAATGTGCCAGCATAGATCATAAAACCGCTGCACTGTGATATATCTGATTTTGATATTATGATACAAGAAGAGTTGATTGCATTGAAGGAGGATGATCAAGCACAAGTCTTATTTGAAACACATGGGTATGCTAAGTTTTGGAATTTAAAAGTCATCCGAGAGAAATATCCCCAAATAAAAGTTGTTAAAACCAGCATTATTGACTTTTCACTCTTCTTACTTAATGGAAGCAGGCTTTAGTCAAGTCAATAATTTATTACGGAAAACAAGAAACAGGTTGAATATTTCTGAACGAGGTAATTTAAGAATTAAGTTAAGCAATTTTATGCCAAATATTAAAAAAAAAAGAATTTTATCAATACATCAAGCGCAGCAATCACATTAATTAATATCGAAATTTTGTGCAATTAGAATCTATAATTATGTTTCTGAAAAAAAAACCTTGTTTATATTTATAAAATTAAAAATGATAATAGTACAAAAAATAATAAAACATAAATCTAATTAACCATTTTTTTTTTCAAAACTTTTATTTTTGTTTATATTTGTAAAATTAAAAATGATAATAGTACAAAAAATAATAAAACAAATCTAATTAACCATTTTTTTTTCAAAACTTTTATTCATATTCTTAGTCTAATTCTTATCTTTAAGTTATTTATGTGCAAATATTTGTATTATGATTATGTTGTATGCTATTTATTATAGAGAAAACGTAAAGTGGTCGATGAAGAAAACCATTCTTTTAAAAGGGGTCGATGCAAGAAAAAGGTTGGGAATTCATTTATCGAATAAAAAAATCATTAGATGCTACAGTGTTCTATATGATTTTAAAATGAAGTATAGACTTATGTTTGTATCATTTTTATAATTCGATAGAATAAAACCAGATCTTATTTTTTCCTCTCGATATCTTGGACAGATAGAACAAAAAAATAATAGATATTGATGAAGTTTCTGAATGATTTATTTATCTAGAAAAATTTTTGAGATAACTATCATTGTATTTTTGAATTGTTAACATCTGCATTCGTCTTACAACAAACTATTTGCGTAATAACTCAATTAATTATCGATTAGAAAGCTATTGATTAAATTTATTTTGTATCATAGCAGAGTATTTTATTTGAAACGGTTTAGTAGTATCACTCTTGCGTGAACATAAAATCGAAATTTCGTGTTACACTGAATAGTTCTGTAGACTACATCTGTATATCCTGTTGTATAACTACTTCCAGATTACGAAAACTGAGTGAAAATCGATGTTATTAATTCCATTTTCGTAATTCTGCTGTTATGCAATGAGATATATCCTATAGACATATTTATAATTTATATTCAAGAAATTTGATAAATTTCATTGATGATATATCAATAATAAAGTAGATTTAATGAAAAAAACTTTAATCTTCACCAATTCAAGTGCATAATCCTCTACAAATATTCAAAAAAGTGTTTTATATTACTATAAGATTCTTTTGATATATATCATTCGTAACTTTTGTACATTATTCGATACGTTGCGTGTTTTGTATACAAACTATTGGACTAAATTATTTATATAACAGATTTTCGCCAAATATACTTCATAAATCTTTAGAAAAAAAAATTTAACAAAATTATTCTTTCAGTTTTTTTAAGATAAAAAAAAAATCTTGAATTGCAATCACCTTTGTCGAAGTTATAAATTTTCTATTTTACTTTAAGAAATTTTGAAATATATATACAGTATATATTAAATACTTTTCCAGAACATAAATTTTTCTACTTTATTTTTTATTTAATCATAACCTTTTGAAGATAAAAGACATATAAAAATGAAAACTCTCAGACTTTCGAATAGCTTGGGGATAACAACAACAAGCAGAAAAATAAATTATAAGTGAGAAAGTTAAAAAGTAAAAGGTAGAATTCAATTTTTATTTATATCTAAATATTTTCTAAGTTTTATTTGATTAGTATTTGTTAAAATTAGTCACAGAATAACGTTGTAATATTTAGTTATGTTTGCAGCTTCACATTTATAATGATTTTTGTGTAATTTTTCACCCAAAATGGCAATATAAAGAAAACTACCACATTAACCATATTGAAATATAAATTTACTTTACATTATTTTTATATTTTTATTGGAAGAATAATTTATAATGTTTAATATTTAATCAAAAAACTTGTTCTAAAGATTCGAAACACCTTTGTTGTGAATACTATATAAACTTTGATGATCATCTGTAACAGTATGTTTAAATTTTCATACAGATTTTCGTATGGTGACTGACATTTTATCTTTATTAACACAAAAAATAGCAGATATTTTCCAATTATTATTATTTTTTTAATAAACAAAATGGTCGAAATTTAATATTAAATTTTAAAAAATAGATGTTATCTAAGGGTAATGATAGAAAAAATGCATTAAAACTTTTATTAAATTTGCAGGAATCGCAAGATATGATATAAGTATATGTAACTGTTAGAAATTTATCGATCAGTTACTTGCACTTGGAGCACTTTGTTATTTAAGAGTATGCATGAGATTATCAATACTATGAAAAATAAATTTATATAAAATTCTTTAAATATGAATAAAATTTAATATAAGTTCAGCCGACGCCATAGTTTACATATTTTTTTTCTTAATATTAACATAGTTAACTAAATTTTATTATTTTATACTGTACGAACTAACAGAATTTAAAATTACATATCAAAATAATTATCCGATTTAAAAATGAATCATTAAAAAAAAAAATAAAATTTAATCTTAATAATCCCATATGTCAAATGATGATCCTGTAAATCTCTCAAAAGATTAAAATAAATTGGATGCTCGTGTTTACGTCATTTTTTTTCCAACATCTTCACACGTTTTCTCACCAAAAACAATCAAGAAACAACTCTCTGGCATAAAAACTGTTTATTTTTTTATTTAAAAAAATCCTCAGGCAATGTTAAAAGGCAAAAGATAAACTCTTACAATGAAGTGCTAGTGGCTAATATGTCTGATAAGAGAAAGCATTAACGTTAAACCGAACCTCGGGCCAAGTCATTATTTAGGTAGAAGTGTTCTTTGTATTTAATATGGTTAATAGCCTATATTTTGTGTATCGTATGGCAGCACATGGGCATTGTTTAGTCAGCATTACGATACTCGATTGACATTCATATATCCTGTGGTACTTTTTCGATATGATCATAATTATTCGGGGTGCATTGAACTCGTGTGTGTGGTTTGAGTAAATACCGAAATATTTATTCGTATTTTATTTTCGATGTTTGTTGTCTCTGCAGATTAATAAAATGGATGTTTATTGTCCAAAAACATCACGAAATTGTGATTATCATAATTTTATTTTCCATACAAATGTTTTGTCATTTGTTAAATCTATTTTGGAAGGAAGTATCTCTGAATAATTATTTCGACGATTTACGTGTTCGGTTCTATTGATAGTACCTTGATGCACAACCGACATTAGTATGAGAGATGAAAATTATTTACATTTTTTCCTTGTAAATGTGTTTTGCATCAAGTTTAAAAGTTCGGTTATTAATCAAATTTCTTTCTTTAACTTCAAAAGCGAACGAAATTATAAATAATTCTCTTTCTTCTTGCCAATTACGAGAAAATAATTAATCGATATTAAAGACTTGTACTGTAACTTTCAACTTGATCAATGAATTCTAAAATTATCCAACTTTTACTTGTATATAATCAAAGTTTAAATAATTCAATTCCACGTTAAATTCTATTAGATCTATCATTTTATTCATTTAAATTAGAAGTTATTTTTATACAGAGACTTGTAGCTTTTCTCTCTCTCTCTTTCTCTTTTTTTTTTTAAATCTTGTTTATTTAATCTTCTTTGTTGCTTTGAATTAAATAAAGATATCTCTTTTTGCTTCCTTCCATTAAAAATGAGAATTGTTAACGTTTCCAATTTGTTCATTTTTAATCTAATTAAAAAATTAATTTTTCAAGATTTGTTATTTTATTCACAGATTTTAAATTTATTTTATAATGTACAAATGCATACAGTTCTAATTTTATTTGCAAAATACATAGAATAATTAAATAGTTTAAAAAAATAAAAAAAATCTATTTAAAAAAGTAACTACGTTAAGTTGAAACTACCCTGAGCATCAGATCTGATGCATTTGGGCAGGTTGGCAGCTCAGTACCTCATCCACTGGAGTTTTATTCCTGGATTAAGACAAGCAAAAGCTCTTATTTTAGGTCCTTCTTTATGGAGAACTAGAGTTGCTTGCATTGCATAAAAATCAAGCTGAGTTTATCACGGCTCCTTACAGGGCATGTCATCTTAAAAAGTATCTTCACTTAACTGGGATTACTGGTAGTCCCAATTGTAGATGATGTCCTCTACACATTTTGTGTGAATGTGTGGCCCTTTCAGGGCTCAGGTACGATCTTCTAAGGTTGCATTTTCTTGCACCAGAAGGTCTTTTTACACTCTTATTGAAGAAGATACTGCCCAGAGTCGGATTTGTATTTTTAGGGACCATAGGACAAGCAAGGCTTTGGAGCCCCTAAAAATTCAAATCAGCTATGTCTAACTTTAAAAACTCCTTATAACTTATAAGGAACCTTTAAAATTTTACTTTCTATCTACGCTTTAATAAAAACCCATTTTTTTATTATTAAGAGTTTATAAAAGTTGAAAACTGATTAATAGTTCTGGGGCACTTAGAATTGCGAGGCCCTAGGACTCGGCCTATTGGTAAATCCGGCCCGGCTTTTGTGATTAAGATGGGACTTCTTATGGGATGATCCTGTTAGGGGTGCATAGTAGACCACTGGTGGTCACAGTTCTAGGACTGTTTAAAGCCCCCTTTCCTACAATACAATCTACAACTATGTTAAGTACTTAAATAATGTTAATTTTTTCTCATTTTTTATTCTGAACGTTCGGAAACAAGTATAATTTCCATAGAATCGTTTCGGCTGTACAAACAGACATAAACATTATATCACCGATTTTCGACATCCGGCGATAAATTTAAATTACTAGGACACTTTCAATGAAATTCTACGTGCATGACTTCGATATAGGAAATGAAATTCAGGAATTTGCGTGTGTGTTAATCCGTTCGTGCTCTCGTACGTTGAACTAGATTCATTTCGATGTAAAACAGTATTCACTTAAGAATTATTCTGTAAACAATAGTAACATTTAATAAAACTTTCAATTATTGAAATAATTAAAATTATCTCGGGCAGAAATTATATTTACAGAAAACATTAAATAAATCCAAATCTTTATATACACAAAAGCAAATATATCTTAAATTAAAACAACTCGATGTTTGTTAGAAATCTATAAAAAAATATATATATATTTATACTCTTCATTCGAGCATGTTTTTATCGTAGAGCAACAAAAAATTTCTATTCTTTTTAATGCAAATATTTTTATTTTTTAAACAAGAATCAAATATCCTTTTGTCATTTTTATGGTAATTCAAACTAATGCTCGGCTGATTTTTATTTATCTATAACTTTGTCGTTATTCTTAATACTTTCATCGTCCTTTCAAAATTCTCTATAGTCGAAACAATGAATTCTAAAACTTTAAAATTATAAATTTATAAAATAAAATTAAAAAAAAAAATAGTTATGCATGTTTACCGATCATATTAAGTAGTTTGGAAAAAAAATATAAAGATTAAAATAAAAATGTTTTGTAATTATACTTAAAATAACCTGAAAATGAAAAATACGTCATTACAATATTAATAAACTGAAACTGATACTTTCATTAGGATCGTATAAGTAACTAGATCTTTTATGTTTTCGTAATAGTAATTTAGATAACGTATACTGTATATAATTTTAACAAAAAGTTATTAAAAAGTAATAAAGCTTTTATAAAAATTAATATTTTGTAGTCTAGTCATATCTACAAAATATTAACTAGTATTAGATCTAAGTAACTTAATCTAATACTAGTTGAGATCTAAGTAACTTAATCTTAATTAAGATCTAAGAAATTTAATCTCATACTAGTTAAGATCTAAGAAACTTAATCTAATACTAGTTAAGATCTAAGAAACTTAATCTAATACTTGTTAAGATCTAAGAAACTTAATCCAATACTAGTTAAGATCTAGAATGTAGTAATAGTTAGTAGCTGTTGTATCCGTGGTTCCCAACGTGGGGCGCACCCCCTACAGAGGGGCAATTTGATATTTTAACAAAAAGTTATTAAAAAGTAATAAAGCTTTTATAAAAATTAATATTTTGTAGATCTTGACTAGTAATACTAGTCATATCTACAAAATATTAACTAGTATTAGATCTAAGTAACTTAATCTAATACTAGTTGAGATCTAAGTAACTTAATCTTAATTAAGATCTAAGAAATTTAATCTCATACTAGTTAAGATCTAAGAAACTTAATCTAATACTAGTTAAGATCTAAGAAACTTAATCTAATACTTGTTAAGATCTAAGAAACTTAATCCAATACTAGTTAAGATCTAGAATGTAGTAATAGTTAGTAGCTGTTGTATCCGTGGTTCCCAACGTGGGGCGCACCCCCTACAGAGGGGCAATTTGATTTTTAAAGGGGGCAATTCGAGAATGAGTTATTAATAGTGATTTTTTTGCATTTATTATGGTTCTAGAGGCCTCATATACAGTATATAAATATATATTATGACGTACACTTTTTAAAAATTAAAATCAGAATGTACACGGCGGTTTTGAAACTGTATTTGCTGTTTTTCATATCAAATTCATATTATTATTATTTTTTTTAACAATTTCTTAGTGATGTTTTCCTCAGTACTTCAACTGTCCTTTCGTTCGTTTATTTTTCTCTTTTATGGATGCCATGTTCTTTGGAAGCTTGTTTAAACTAAATTAATGGCCTTTTAGACTTTCTCTACGTGGATAGAAGTTCACTTTTTGAATAATAAAAATTATGTCACAGGGAGCATCAGGATTTTAGAGATACTTAGATGGGGCATGGCCAAAAAAGATTCGGAACCACTGTATTATATGAATAAATATTTAATTATATTTCTACTATTAAGCTTATTTTTATTAATACAAAATTTTTGTCTACATTTAAATCATAAAAACATCAAAAAAATTAAATTGTTCAATTTTTTTTTAATAATTCCTATGTTAAAATTGCTTGATGTGTTAAAATGTATTAAAATTAAAATTGTTATGACTATGTGCTAAAATTTATTCCGATATTTGTCTAGATTCCAATAAATATTTTGATGGTATAGGTAACTAATTATATATTTAACTAGAAAACGATAAAATTAGATATATTGATTAGTTTAAAAAGGTTGATTATTCATTTTACTTAAATCCGTCTTTGTTAATTAATGAAATTTAATTTATATTAAATTATTAAATAGATTGAATTCTTTTAATTAATATCTCAGATTCCTAATAGCAGTGTGCTTAGTATAAAATGATATATATTATTAGATTTATGTAATTACTGTAATCAATATTAAAACAAAAGTCATAAAAGTGCTACTTTTCTACACTGTTTGAATATATATACGTATAGAGCACGTAACAAAATAGGTTTATAGAATTGTAACATGATATCTGTCCTTAATAATAAACATATAGAAACTCAAATAAAGAAAGTTAATTTGCGAACTTAAAAGCAGTCGAATCACGTTAAAGGACAAAATAGAAGTTTCCTAAGGCTAAGAACAACAGAATTAATTGCAGTAAAAATTAATTGAAAGCTAGTGTTGAAGTTTATATGAGCAAAATCACATTTTTCTGTTCCCATCCGCGATTTTTGCTGTTCTATTTAGTTTTGTTTCGTCCATCTATGTTACACCAGTCGTAGATGAAATTTGATCAATTATTATCATCATATAAAAACAAAATCACAAAATTCCATGATCATCTCAAAAGTAATGTCGTTTTTATGCTGTGCTTATTTAAACGTGTCTCAGCTTGTCTAAACTTGAATTTTTGAAGCTTTATAAATACTTCTAAGCTGAAGTTGCTTTATTCTATGGAATATGTACAGCAAGTGATTTATCTTTTATATCCTTCCATAACGTAATGCTAAAAACGACATTACTTTCGGGATGACCTGATAATTTAAATTTTTCAAACTACTAGTGCATCATTAGAAAATCTGCGAGGAAACAAAATTGTAAGTGCTTTTATTTCGGGATTAATATGTACTTAAAATTTACAAACTTCTAGAATGAACTAAGAAGCAATAATTTCTAAATTTTGTAGAAACGAATTTAGAAGTGGAGGATGCAATTAAATTGTCCAAGGATATTCTATCATCAATGTATTCGGATAAGATGAACAAGCAATCAAATTTCAGCTAATTCTATAGTTATATAATGACATTAATCGAATTTTGACAATTTATGCGAATACATTTATTTCATTTTCTGTAACTTCATATTTTAAATGGGAGAAATCTACGAACAAACGGTGAAGAATTTATTCAAATTTGGTACTTGATTTTATTTAATTTGAGAGATTTTTAGATGAGAACTATGATGATTTCGACATGGCCATACCAAATTGGACATGTTAATTATTTAAATTGACAAATTTGGATGTATTATTTATTATGTGAATAAATACTTAGTGTTTCAAACTAATACAGTATTTATTAGTTTGATAATTAATAAATAATATAATTAAATAAAGATCATCATAATTTAAAATAATAAGTTTGGTATCATCAGCATATCCAATATATGCTGGGATCATCACAGGATTTAAAACAATAAGTTTGGGATCATCAGCATATCCAATATATGCTAGGATCATCACAGAATTTAAACATTAAGTTTTGGGATCATCAGCATATGCTAGGATCATCACAAGATTTAAAACAATAAGTTTGGGATCATCAGCATATCCAATATATGCTAGGATCATCACAGAATTTAAACATTAAGTTTTGGGATCATCAGCATATACTAGGATCATCACAAGATTTAAAACAATAAATTTGGGATCATCAGCATATTGTAGGGATCATCACAAGATTTAAAACAATAAGTTTGGGATCATCAGCATATATTGGATATGCTGATGATCCCAAATTTATTGTTTTAAATCTTGTGATGATCCTAGTATATGCTGATGATCCCAAAACTTATTGTTTAAATCCTGTGATGATCCTAGCATATATTGAATATGCTGATGATCTCAAACTTATTGTTTTAAATCTTGTTATGATCCCAACTATATGCTGATGATCCCAAACTTATTGTTTTAAATTTTGATGATCTTTATAATGATGTTGTTAAGATAGATTAAAAGTTAGTTTAAAGAAAATAATATAAACCTATATTTCAACAACGTTAAAACAAAATTTCATGAAATTTAATTTCAAACTTGAATCTTAATCAAATATATTTTTTAATATTAACAATAATATACAGTACATGATTTTACAAACAGATATACTGATTCAGGATTTGTTTTTTGATGATAAACTGATTTTTGAATATCATATCGATTCAATTTACCAAGTTATACTTGGTTTTACTTGGAGATATGTATATTCGTAATATAACAATGACATAATCCTGGTTTCATGCTGTTCGTGTCTATAGTTATTTACTGCTGCTTATTCGGATAAAATTGATCAAACCATTCTATATATAATAAATCTCCTATTCACAAATCACAGTTTCAAAGAATATTCAGAATAAGCTATTATTATCAACTAGTTATTTAATTTTTAATTAACTGTTCAGTGGATCAAACTGATTTTTATTAATAAGATAATGTAAACATACTTGATATCAAGATTTATAGAATTCATTTCTATAGATAAATGCAACAGAGAACATAGAGATCATTTTGTAGTCATCAATAATTTTGCTTCCGGGATGCTTCAAATTTACTTTTATTGTAAGCATTGGCACTGCAATTTATAAAATTAGATTAAATTAATAGCTAAGATTTGAAGCAAATAAATACAAAAATTTGATATTTAAAGTTATATGTAGGTATAAACTTTAAATTATGCATCATTTTGTTTTTAAATACTTGGCTAATTCGCATATTGAATTATTATTCGTCTCGTTCCTACATATAACTTAAATTATATTTAATTTTATAGTTTATTGAACAATGCTTAGACTGTATTTGAAATTATTCTTCAGTTAGTTAATTTCTTTAAAGCATTTCGGTTAATGGAAAACAGATATAATTATATATTACCAATAGATGCTTCATTTTTTCTATTTATGTAAAAATAAATAGCAAGAAATGATGTTGAATATCAAAGTTTTCAGATGTTTCAAGCTATTTAAAAAGAAAAAAATGATTATACGTAGTATATTCACTTTGTCTGTTTATGTCTATCCGTACATCACTTATAATTGAGGGAAGAATACACACACCGTCTGACTCCATATGTCATAAAAGACAAGTAAAAGGTTTTTTTCCTCTAGTGTTCTGCCAAAATCTTTTGGTGGGATCTTTTGAAGCTTTTCTCTTGCTCTCCTATATTCTTCTCACGTCATCTTTCGTTCTTTTGGCAGAGAAACTACAGTACAGTTCACATCGCTCTCATTTGAGTGCCTATCAATCCACAAGATATCTCGAGAATCATGCATTGCATTTGAACTTTAGTATTATATAACATGCCTATTAAGTTCGTTGTCTTAAGATGAGTTTGTTTGAAATTTTAAAAAATTTTATAATTTTTTAAAATTTGTACTACTAAAGTTCAAATGCGATGTGTGATTCTCGAAATATCTTGTGGATGGATAGGCACTCAAATGAGAGTGATATGAACTGTACTGTAGTTTCTTCGCCAAAAGAACGAAAGATGACGTGAGAAGAATATAGGAGAGCAAGAGAAAAGCTTCAAAAGATCCTACCAAAAGAGTTTGGCAGAACACTAGAGGAAAGAAACCTTTTACTTGTCTCTTATGACATATGGAGTCAGACGGTGTGTGTATTCTTCCTTCAATTATAAGTGATGTACGGATAGACATAAACAGACAAAGTGAATATACTGTACTACATAAAATCTTTTTTTTTCTTTTTAAATAGCTTGAATCATCTGCAAACTCTGATATTCAACATCATTTCTTGCTATTTATTTTTGTCATAAATAGATTAAAATTTGCCATAAGAGTTTAAAAAATTTTTAAATGTCTACAACAGCGTTTCCCAAACTATGTTCCGGGAACACCAATGTTCCGCGGAAGATCTATAAGTGTTCTGTAAAAAATTATGAAAATATAGGCCTAATATATTTTCATAAGTTACTGTGCTAAGTTAAAACTGGAGTTGCTAGTTTATTTTACATAATTATAATTTGATAAAAAAAATGTTTGTTTTGCCTAATTTGTTTATTTATTAATATCTACCAAACTGTTCCAAAATAATTCAGGATTTGTGAAGTGTTCCGTCATAGCAAAAGTTTAGGAAACACTGGTCTATAAGATTATTAACCAGAAATAACAGCTTTACTTGTATCTTTTCTTTCAGTTGACATAATCTTGCATGAAAAAGTTATATAGCTTTTTCATACCTATGTTAGTTCATATAATCAATTTTCGAGTGCGACTTTTATTTTTTTTAAATTCACCTTCGCCGAGAGAATTTTTTAATATGATGATATAAATTTTTGTATAAAATATATATATATATATATATATATATAAATTCGGATTTATAGATCCCTTAATAATATTTTTTTTTTAAATTAAATAGTAAAAATTCAAATATGAAATGAAATTTTTTTTAAATTATTAATTGATATACGAGCTATATTTTAAAAATATATCTGTTTAAATATGACAATGTTAACTATACATTAGAATAGAGACTTGAATGTAAAGCAATAGATGTAGGCTTTATATACTTCGGTTAACGCTGAGAATGCATTTCTGAAAACAAAAATTTTAATTAAATCAGCGTTATGCGGCATCATTATAGTATAATCTCATTGAAGATGCATTATCGGCATCATAATTTAATAAAAGAGTAAAATATTAAGTATTTATGAGGTTACTTAAACGATACTTAAATTATAGATAATAAACAAGATTTGATAAATACATTTTTGCATTACAGCATTAAAAACACGTCTGGAGAAGAAATTTTGAAGTTAATGGTGGGAAGATGATCACAGAAAATAGCGAAAAGCCTTCAAGAGTTGATTATAAAGCTCAGAAATATATTAAAAAATATATACATTTCCAAGATAAATAAACATCATTAAATTTGCTACACCAGTATTTAAATGGAAACAAAAAATATTTATATTTATGAAGAGTTTCAGGTAATTTTTTTGTTAAATAAGTAAAAAAAAATCTATTAATTTCGATACTTCTATCGTTAAGCGAATTTCTTTCATGACCAATGTTTTAATGCGGAATTTATTCGAAGCAATCATCATTTAACCTAGATAACGCATAATTTCACGTATATATATTTTTTTAATAATTAATAACTATAAGTCGACTCTCAAGAAAAAAAAGTCTAAAACTTTTGGAGATTAGATTTCCTTTTCCAGTAAGCCGTTGTCATGATAACAATATCTAAAATTATCCAGTTCTTGAATTAATTTTGTGCGGTTCGTGATAAACTGCATTTGTTTCACCCACGTTTTCGTACCACGCAGAATCACATTGTTCACGTCACACTGTCGCTGCTTCAAGAATACATCCCATCGATTAGAAAATTCCAAAAATCACTGACCACAAATATCGGCGACGTTCGTTTGACATTCTGAATAAGTAAATAATCTCTTAAACAAACAAAAAAAAATCACATAAGGTTTCTGCTAATATATTTTAATAATTTGTAAACTTTTTTAATTAAAAATAAAAAACTGTTTAAGAAATAATAATAAATTATAAGTTAATTTTACAAAATAATTTTAAGAGGCTGTAGACAGGAAGAACTGGAAATTGCTTGGAGAGATCTTCATCCTGCAGTGGATTTATAACAGTTGATTATGATGATGATAGTGGTGATGATATATTTTAGAACAGAGGCATTCTGTTCTAAAATATATAAAGAAAAACAATTTGTGTACTGATGAGGGCCTCAAAGTAAAACAAAAAACGTTTTAGTAATAAAACTATTTTCTGTTCCTTCAAAGTGATAAATAAAAGCTTTATCGTGAAGCCATTCAGCTATATTTTTTTAGGATTAGCACTATTGTGCACTTAACAGATAATAATGTAAATGCATTTTTAGGCTTTTATATTCCATTAGCAAATGAAAAAGTCTGTGATTTGCTTTACAGTGAAATTCATTCTATAGAAGTGATCTGGGACATAACTGCTGTAATAACAAGGTATGTCTAAATGATTAAAATGCAATAGGCCTATTTGTTTAAAAAATTTTTTCAAATTTAAAGAAATATTATTTTACAAAAGAATTACAAAAGATTTTTTATTAATTAATATCCATATACAGGGTGCCCACGTTTCTGTGGACCAGGCATTTTTCTCGAAAACTATCGGTTATACGTGAAAACTATAAAACACGTGTCCTGTTATGTTTTCCTTCCAAATAAAAATCCGTCCTTAATATTTTTTTCTGCGCATCCTCTCGTGCAGTGCGTGCTTCAACTTTGTTTTCTCCAATGCAAGTATATTATTTTTCTTACGGAATCCGATTCCTCCATTTTTTTGTGGAATTTTCGTGGTGGAATTATTTTTCTACGATCGATATT
Source organism: Olivierus martensii (assembly GCA_000484575.1). Classification (NCBI taxonomy): domain Eukaryota; kingdom Metazoa; phylum Arthropoda; class Arachnida; order Scorpiones; family Buthidae; genus Olivierus; species Olivierus martensii. Next base: position 26,519 of record AYEL01074468.1, on the reverse strand, counting down.
TTAGGAGATATTTAGGAATAAAGGAACTATTAAGAAAGGCAAAATCTGATCTATGATATTGTCAGTTCTAATGTTTTTGTATCAATAACTAAGGACACAAGCACTACTAGCAGATAACTAAGGACACAAACACTTAGAAACAATTCAATTTTAAAAGGAAAAATGCCACTTTGCTTGAAAAGAAAAATATTTGATCGGTGTATTCTGCCAGATTTAATTTATTAAAAGAATTATATTTATGGAATAACAAATGCATAAAGTTATGTAATATTAGTTTTCACATGTTTAAATTTGTATAATTTATACATTAAAAATAGAAATTTAGCTCAATAACTCAAAATATATTATACAGTATATAATTTTCTTCAAATATAAATCAATGGAGACAAATTTATTAAAAGAATTATATTTATGGAATAACAAATGCATAAAGTTATGTAATATTAATTTTCACATGTTTAAATTTGTATAATTTATACATTAAAAATAAAAATTTAGCTCAATAACTCAAAATATATTATACAATATATAATTTTCTTCAAACATAAATCAATGGAGACAACAAGAAGTTCTAGAAAATTGCTTACTTTCTAAATTTTTTTTTTTTTTTTTGAAATGATAAAAAAATAGGATCATCAAAATCATCATAAGGTATAATCTCCATATGCCAAAATTCCATAAAAGCCAAATAGTTCCATAGCTCTGCTATAGGAAAACCTCTGAAGTTTGAATGTTTACCATTTTTAAATTATTAAAGCTAGAGGGATAAATTTTATAATTTCAAAGTTACTTTTAATAATTGAATATCACGAAATTTCATGAACTACTAATTAAATTTAAAAGTTATTTGTAAAGGAAACACAACCAGATAGCATATTGATCTTATAAGTCTCATATTTCATAAGAAAATGGGATTAAAAAAATGAAAGAAAATTTTTTAATTAAAATAAACTTTAATCTATTAATGCAGTAAAAAAAATTCTAATTTGCTAAATATAGATTTTACATTATTGAATGGGTATATGGTTTCCTATCCATTATATTACTTAATGTATCATAGGTCATCATATCAGATCAAATATTTTATAATGATTTTATTAAATCTTGAATATACATTTACAGTACCCAAAAATATATAGGAAAATTAAAATATCTATTAGATTTTTGACCGAGATATTTGAGAAGAAACACGAAACATTCGAAAGAAACATGATACAGCCATTATAAATTACAATAAGTCTATTGAATAAATTGTAGAATAAAATAAATCAAAATACTGAAAAATGCCAAGGAGGGACAATATATCACATTTTTGCGATCACAATACTCAAAATATGTGAATTATAGGCTAAGAGGATGATATATCACAATATTCATCATCATAAATGTATAACATAATGTTGTGTTGAGTGTAATTCTGGTACCCAGGAATATACCGGTATATCAAGAAGAAAAAAATTATCATTTATAATTAAATCAGTTCATCTGGATATAATTATTTTTTTGAGATTAATTTATGTAGAAATTTGTCATATCCATCGAAAATTTCTAATAAAAAAAAATTCACGAAATTTTGAGCATTTTTTTTTGAGATTAATTTATGTAGAAATTTGTCATATCCATCGAAAATTTCTAATAAAAAAAAAAAAATTCACGAAATTTTGAGCATTTTTTAAAAAAAAGGAACTCATACAGAGAAAGAATAAGATATTTTGTGAATATCTTTAAGATCGAATTACTGCTCGATATCAATAAAGAAATGTGAATCACAAATATAAACAAAAATGTCATCATGATAAGAATCTAAGTGATGAAATAGTTTGAAAGATCAATCTTCAATTGAAGGAAGAAATTACAATTTGTATAAAAGAAAACTTATCGATCAACTTTCTATTTTCATAAAATAACAAAAAAAAAAGAAAGAAGAGAAAGAAATATGTTCTCTTAAACCTGAAGAATTGCGTGTTTTTTTTTAATGAAAAAGAATGATTTCTGCATGAAACAATGCTAACAAATGAACTGATATTCCATATGTTATAAAAACGAAAAAAGTTATGACAAGACACCATAAAATAAAATGTATAAAAATTTAAATGCAAGAAAATATATCAAAAGCAGTAAATATATATAAAAAAGCATAAAAATTAATTTATAAAAAAGCAATAATCTTATTTTTTTTTTTTTTTGCTAAAATTGAAGAGACAGAAACAATTAAAAAGCTTTCTTTGATAAACAAAAAGAGAGAATAAAAAAAATGACAGGTTAACTTCAATTTTCTGATTTTAATTCTTAATAATTTATAAATGAATAAAAAATAAGCTATTCGGGCTTTAAAAAAAAAAAAACTGTTCCAATACGAAGAAGAAAAACCATTAGATAAATCCTGACAAAGAGAGAGGGGGTGGAAAAAAAAAAGTAAAGGACCTCCTAGAATTCACAGCTGCCAAGAACACATGCAAGAATTTTAGTAAGCTAGAAAACAATTATGCATTTAGATATTTTAAATTTAAAATTTCTTATTGATGCATTATCTATTGTTAATTGTTTATGATGAATGATACTTAATGCGAACAGACAATAGGATCGGTTTCGATAAAAAAAAATATCTGTTCGAGATAAATAATGTATTTGGGGAACAAAAAAAAAGAGAAAAAGGTTAATTGTTTATGATGAATGATACTTAATGCGAACAGACAATAGGATCGGTTTCGATAAAGAAAAATATCTGTTCAAGATAAATAATGTATTTGGGGAACAAAAAAAAAGAGAAAAATAATAACATAAAAAATAATATCAGAAGAACTGATTAAAGTTATCAATGAAAGTAAACTCTCCATTATATGAATTAAGTCCATCCAAATTTTAAAATAAATCTGTCGAGTAACTAAATGAGATATCCGTCTGTTTGTTGGTTACAGGAAATTAGTAATAATAGTAAAACTAATTAATGATCAGAATTAATTTATTATTATATTCGTTATTTTATATAAAACTATTTTATTACGATTAAAATTGAGAACAGACTTACGATTTATCGAAAGCGTAATTATAATTTTCCCATAAAATATAATTTTTTTATTATTTAATTAAAAATATAATTAAGAAAAATTATTTCGGAAATTTAATATTCATATTTCTCAAATAAAAATTTATTTGAAGTTGTGAAAACACAAAGAAAAAAAAATTTTTTTCTTTTCTTGAAAGAATTTATAACTTTTCTCTCTCTCTCCATACTAAACAAATTTCAATCAAAAATATAGAATTCTTCAATTTCTCGTGGGGATTTTTCTTAAATAAAAATCAAACAAATAAACTACTAAACATATTTTTATAAAACTCGAATAATTCAATATACAGATAGAAACGAGAAATTTTCCTTATGCGCTTCATTTATAATTAAATCAAAAATGAAAATTTTACTTTATTAGAAAATTTTTTTATTTTTTATTTTTTCGTAATCTATTTGTTTAAATATTAAATAATATTTTTTATTTTAGAATTATTATCTTGGATTTGAATATACAAAATTGTTTATCTAAGATTCGACTCGTTAAAACATGCTAATACCTTGTTAACTCCGAGTTGAGTATAGTTAACAGAGTATTACGCAACAGGCAAGCTTAATAATGGTTTTTCGTAATCTATTTGTTTAAATATTAAATAATATTTTTTATTTTAGAATTATTATCTCGGATTTGAATATACAAAATTGTTTATTTTCGACTCGTTAAAACATGCTAATACCTTGTTAACTCCGAGTTGAGTATAGTTAACAGAGTATTACGCAACAGGCAAGCTTAATAATGGTATATTTTATAAAATTCTCTTTCAATAATGTAACCATATAAAAAAAAACATAAAAGTTATACATTCATATAGAATTTAACAACAATCAATCCTGATAAATTAACTCCCAATACAGTATATAATAAATATAGTCAATGCATTTCTATATTAAGATGTTTTGTAACTTCTTTTATAACTAACATTCTATAATTTCCAAATAACTTCTCAGCTAAAATTGTAAAACACAGACATGAATGAAAAGCTACATTATATATACAGTGGATTCCGTTTAATTGGGACAAATTTCAAAGAACAAAAACCAAACTAATAAATTAATACATAATTTTAACGCTTAATTGGGACAACTTTTCGCTTAATTGGGACAGAAACAGAAAAGGAATTTTCAATTTTTGATATATTTTAGGGATTTTTCGAAAGTATGGCTACATATATATACACTAATCTTTGCCAATAATGTCAAGAAAGGATTTTACACTTAAGTAAAATTGCTTGGCTGAATAAAATTAAAAGCTTCCATTTAATACAAGCTATCGTAGACTCGCTGAAATAAACCAAAATAACCATTTAATACAAGCCATTGTAGACTCACTGAAATAAACCAAAATCTACCATAGATATACAAGCCAAGATAGACTCGCTGAAATAAACCAAAATCTACCATAGACTGTTCCTACAACAAGAAAATCAACTGTGTGAGGAGTGGGCATTACAGAAAGTAATTCTAGGCCATGGTAGATTCGCTGAAATAAACCAAAATCTACCATAGATGCGTCTTTACAACAAGAAAATCAACTGCGTGAGGAGTGGGCATTACAGAAAAAAAAAAAAAATCCAGGAACATTCAAAAGAAAATGTGATGGAAAGGATCCAGAAGTCGAAGAAGCGTTAAATCAATGGTTTTCTATAGTTAGCGGGCAAAGCGTGAATATCAGCAGCCCAGTATTGAAGACAGAGATCGGTGGAAAACTAATAATTAGATAGAAGGTAAAACTTATAATCAAATTTCAGTTTTGGTTGGGAGACCACGTTCTACAGTACAGTCAATTATTGAAAGATTTTTGGACTCTCAAACATTGTATAACCAACTTCGCAGTGGTCAACCATCTCTCCTTACCTATGTCAACAGATGGCTTCTTGTGAGGATACCAAAGTAAAACTCAAGAACTAGTGCTCCTCAACTTGCTGTAGATTTGAAAAATAGAGGAGTAGATGCATCTGTAAGTACAATTCAAAATGCATGCAGACAAGAAGGTTTTCATCCTAGTGTTATATGAAGGAAATTCTTTGTCAACAAGAAAAATTGGAAGTTGCAATTAGTCTTTGTGAAAAAATATGAGAATGAAAGCTCAAAGTTCTGGAAGAAAGTTATTTTTTCAGATGAGAGTAAATTCAACATTTTTGGATAAGATGGTAGACAAATAGTGTAAAGGAAACCAAACATAGAGATGCATCCAACAAATTTGCTTCCCATAGCGAAATATGGAAGAGGGTTCTGTGCTTGTATGTGGTTGTACGAGTGCCTCTGGGATCAGAAATTTAGTCATAATTAATGGAAATATGAATCAGATCTATATAGATATTTTTAAAAGTAATTTGTAGTCCAGTGCAAAAACTGAAAATGGGCCTTCATCATGATTATGTTTTTATGTACAATAATGACCCCAAGCATATAGCCTTAAATATGCAGATATGTATATTATATAATACCTCTAAATTTATGAAGTTTTCCCCTTAGTCTCCGAACATCAATCCAATTGAACATCTATGGGAAGTTCTTGATGAAAAAATTGGATCCAGGACAATTTCCAAAAAAACAAATTATAAAGCACTCTTCAACAGGAATGGGACCCTTTATCTAGCTCAGTGACATCAAATCTCATTGAACCCATGCAACAAAGGCCTCCAGGCAATTATTCATGTGAAAGGGTATCCAGAAAAATATTAATTATAAAATTATACATTATCTGAGACGTTTACATTATTATGTACGAATACTTTTTCATATTGAGATGATGGGACATTTATGTTTAATGTTATTTATATCTGGTGTAACTTTTTTAATGTAAACTTTACATAGAGTAGTAAAGTATATTCTATTATACATATTTGATTGGTTATTATACAATTTAAATTTATAGTTTTTAAGAAATAGCAGGTTTTTGAATATAACTGTTTTTGTATGATTAGTTTTTACATTTATTGTATATATATTATAATTTTAAACATATTTTGGGATAGAGCTATTATATACTTTTAGATTTAATTTTGGCATGAATAAGAAATTTGATTATTGCATTTTAAATTACTAAACAACTCCATAAACAATGCCACAGAGAGGAAGTAAGTTTCATATAACTGACAGAAGAGGAGATCAAAGTTGATGAGTCTCTAATAAACAGAATACAAATGTTGGAGTTAACAGTTTCTGTCACCAATCCCAATTTAAAAAACACATCAGAGTGAGCAAATGAGGTCTGATAATCAATTCAGACTTATTCCTCAACTTTATGGGATTGATGGAAACATCAAAGGCAGGAACAGATGGACAGTTCTGAAAAATCAGACACAGTCTGATCTCAACAGGTTGTGTGTGTTTGCAGTTCTGTTTGGATGTCTATTCTTCTGTTTATCATTGCAAGTATCTTATTAATTCTTTAAAAATATTGTGAGAAAAAAATTAAGGAAAATAAGAAAATAATGGAAAATTAAGTATTCACTACTACTCTCCCTCAAAGATATTGTTTGAACTTGCACACAAAAATCTCAATTTAAGGAGAGGAAAATTCTATCGAGTTATTTTGTTGATTTTTCGATTCATCTGCAAATGCTAATGCTGATATTATTTTTATTTTCATTCTTTTAATCCATATATGTAGTCATCAAATAAATTGTATAATTATATGTTAATCTGTCTATTTATTTTAATAAATATTTTATTTTTGGTTTTTTTAATATAGTTGTCTTTACTCCTGCACATTTCCAACATCGCTCTGGACTCTGAGTGCCACTTAACTCATATGCTTTTATTAAGATTTTCAGTCATTATTTCTAAAAATATGCTTATGGTATGATTACAGAAAATATCACACCTAGTGTTTTTTTTTTAATTTTTAATTCTAGAAATTTACTAATTCCAGGCTAGTGGCACACATATTATAAATAAATCAATATACACTGTATAGTTAATGATATGAGCTGAAATAACCACAATGTTAAAAATCCTGATTTAAGTGTTTCTGCTTGGCAAGTTAATGTCAAAAGTCAGTTGTTTTGATCCCACATTACTTAGAACTGTATTTAGCTTATTTTTTTACATATTAGATATTTCAATTGATATATCTTTGCATCTCTGCTTCTGCATACTATAAAACAGTAAGTGCTAGTTTTTTAATTTACTGTTTCAATTGATTATTATTTATTTTTTAGATGGAAATCATTTCTTTACTAATACAATCTATTTTCTTAATTTTGTCATTTGCTATGCTCATTTTTAATTCTGTGATGTGAATTATGATGGGAACAGCTCTTGCATTAGCATACAGAATGGTTATTGAATCTTTATTTTACTTGGACAAAAATTATGTTAATAGAAAAAGAACTTCAAAGGAAGAAAAGAGTAAGGAAGAAGAGGTTAACCAATAAGCTAAGCACACTATTAAATATACTCTATTTTTAATTCAACTGAATCAAAATTTTTAAGGAACATAAAATAAAAAACATATTATATGCTATATGTATGAATATATGTATTTATATTATATGTTATCGCAATATGTGTAATCTGGCATTATATGGAATATTTAGTTCTTCTACATAATGCCTAAAATTACTAGATGAAATCTAAAAAAATAATGCTTCATACATTGTCTTAGCATTTTATATAATACTGATAAATTTTAAGCAATATGTTAAATGAAAGTTACATAGAGCCTGTTCATTTCTACTGCTTCTAGCACCTGCCTGCTGGCTGCCCTCCCCTCCAAAAATGATTTAGAAGTTAGTAGTTTAACAACATTTGAGGTGGTGACAAAAGCAGGTAATAATTATGCAAATATAATGAAAAAATAGTTTTACACTGAATTAAGTCAAATAGCAGAATGAAGTGGCATTACAAAAACATTATCAAGAATTAGTGAGTAAAATATATTATGCTAATTTATAATACCAAAAGTGTACTGTTTCTTAGGTAATTCACCAATTAAACACCTAAAGACAGCACTAAACTAGCAGTCCAAAAACTTTATTCACTTAAAAATTTTCCAGAGAAACATTTCGGCTATATCATAGCCATTTTCAACTCAACTATTTACAGCATTTAGAACTAAATGCATTCTAGAATGTTCATGGGTATATGTCGTTCTAATTTTATTCTAGAATTCTTTCAAATTTATAAAACGTTCTTTTTTAACAGTTTCAAAAACACGTGGTTCAGGTTTCCTGGGGATATATCCAATTCGTTTCAAAAATTAAAATTAAAACTATTTACCATGGCTCACCCCTTCCATTCAAATATGCATTCCTTCACCCTTTAAGGCAGGGCATACTTCCACGCACTTGGGAATCCATCTTTATCTTTCTCATTGATCACCTCCTCGCATTGGCTTCTTGTGTATATATGCAGCTTCTCTGCAGTATAAAGTTTACCTGGGTCTGTGATCTTAACGTCATACTCATATGCCTGTCTGGACAGTGCCATTGTTAAATTTCCTTGATTAATATCCTGTCTATGCTCCTCTAACCTATCCTTCAAATTTCTCATTGTAGCTCCTATATATACTTCCATAGTGTTTCTATCCACGTTCTCTAATGGTATTTTATAGATTCCCATGCTTTATTCATAGCTATATTTCTCTTTGGCATTTCTTAGCACTTGGAAAATTGTCTGTCCTCTCTTATAAGCTGGCCTTCTTTTACTCTTTCTTAATATCTTTTTGACTGTTCTCAAGATCCTCATGGCATCTGGGATCACTTCAAATTCGGTAGTGGTCCTGGAGAGAGGTGTTTGGTTTGTGTCTGTTTTTGATCCCATTATTTTTCATTATAGTGCTCTCTCTTACTAATTTTCTCACCAATGTCGTGCTATAACCATGTTTCTTCGCTATTTTCACTATAATTCGTATTTCATTTTCCTTCAAGATGTCATTACTACAAGTGGGTGTTTGCCCTGGTAACATATGCCTTTAATGCTGCTTTTTTGTAAATTCCTAATGTAAATTGTGAAGACCAATTGTGAAGAAGTTGACTTTGACCTGTCCTATTTTTATTTTATTATGCACTCTATTTATTTATCATTATTTTCCGATATTCTAACGTATTATATTTTAGTTTAAAAGTTAACTTATTTCCACCTTCTCCATCGTAGTTGGCAATCACGTGATACGGAGTTGGAACCCATCTCCGGAAGAGCTATCCCAGTTAATGATGTCATCTTATCTACATAAATTTTACCACTGAAACTGATATGTGAAAATAAGAATAATCCATATCTGTGTTTTGTTCGATATATCAATTAATTGTAAAGATAATGACATGAATGAATTACTCTGTAAACTAATAACTTTGAATTTGTTACTATAAGTGGGTGTTTGCCCTGGTAACATATGCCTTTAATGCTGCTTTTTTGTAAATTCCTAATGTAAATTGTGAAGACCAATTGTGAAGAAGTTGACTTTGACCTGTCCTATTTTTATTTTATTATGCACTCTATTTAGAGTATGTAAATGAGCGAGTGCGGAAGTGTTCGTCACTCAAGTATAAAAGAGGACGCATCCAAACAGCTAATTGAGGTGTTGAATTTCCAGACGTAAAATTGACGAGTGACATTTGAGTTCTTGTAAAGATCGACGATTATTTGAAGTTGTATCGGAAGTGGAGGTAGTAGAATTTAAGTAATATTTAAGGTTCCTTTTGTGGATAATTGATTGTTGATATTTGAACTGGATTAAATAAGTTTTGTTGTTTATTTCATTGTGCTTTATTTTGTTTAAATAAAGCTTTAACACTTTTGTAAGTGTTTCTGAGTTTAATAAATTTATCTTTTTTTGTTATTTAACTTGTTCGAAAATTTATTCAGTTTCTTAGTGTAAGTTCTAACATCGTTTGTTCATTTTACCTCTAACATTTAATCGGCACTTTTAGTTATAAGTTCCGATCTCCGATTTTATTTCATCAGTTAGACGTTACATTGTATTAGGTTGTTTTGTAATTGATTAGTTTTAAGTTAGAACTTAGTTAAAGACCTGAGCTCAGGCAGAACTCTGGATTGCAGAGTCGTTAGACTATTAGGCTTAGTTAATAATTAATATCAACATTCGTTCTAATCCGCGACTTTGCACAATTTAAATTTGGAAGCCCAGCTCTCTGCAGAGAACTTGCTGACCTCCTCTGCCACAACTCATTCTTCAAGTTCAAAGGTAAGTATTACAGGAAGACAAAAGGAGTACCTATCAGAATCCCCTTGCAGGACAACTTGCAGAACTTGTGGCATGCTCATTGGAGGAAAGTAAAGTAAAATCTTTGATAATGGAAGCACACCTCTACCTTTGGTATGTAGATGACATCTTTATAATCTGGAAGGATGTGAACCACACAGAAGAGTTGATTAGATCATTCTCAGATGAAGCTTATGGACTAAAATTATCCCTTGACCAAGTGGAAAAGAGTATCATCCACTTCCTAGATGTCAAAATCAAGATCACAAGTGCAACCCTAGAAACAACAGTGTACAGGAAACTGGAGGCAATGCCCATAATAATTCCAAGCTGGTCGAATGATACATGGAGATACAAAAAAGCAGCATTAAAGGCATACATTACCAGGACAAACACTCACTGTAGTAATGATATCTTGAAGGAAAATGAAATACAAACGATAGTGGAAATAGTGAAGAAACATGGTTATAGTGAAGCATTGGTGAGAAAATTAGTAAGAGAGAGTACTATAAAAGTAATAGTAACTCAAAGATCCCCTGTTTGATCCTGGACTGAGGCAGATTTTTTCTTCAGATAAATTAGTTAATAAATTCAAATTTAATTATTAATTCATAGATGGCACCACTCTTTGATTTAATCATTAATAAATATTCTAGTTACAAGATGTCACTAAAATTAGTTTTAAATTATTTCAAATGATTAAAATTTCTGTTAAATATATCAAGGGATAAAATTTTGCAAGTATTAGATTCATTTAGTATTAATGTTTGTAATTAGAGTGCTCATAACTAAAGGAATGTCTGTATTAATGTTTACTAGGCACTATGTATCATCTTAGTAAACATAACAAACAGAAAACTACAAGAACTATACATAAAAAAAAAAAAACATTTTCCACAGATCAGACCACTACTCAGAAATTGAGTAGTGGTCCCATATGAATTATACCAACAAATCAAAGAATTTATCAATAATATTGCTGTCATAAGCTATGAGTAAGTCAAATACTATCTGTACTGTATCTAATAGATAATAATAGACTATAATGAAAAACAGAATTTAATTTATATAATACAATGTATATACTTCATATATAATTTATTCTTATTTATTTTATTTTGTATTTATTATTTATTTTTCAAATTTTAAATGTATTCTAATGATTTATTTTTATTTGTAAAGAATCAACCGCTGAAGATGACTTATTTAAGCCGAAAGTTCTACAATAATAAAATTTAACTGAGTTCTTTTTCACTTTATTGAGCTGTTGAATTTTTATTAATTATATTTAAGAAGAAAAGTGAAAAGTATAATATAATATTATTATAAGCATTTCGATACTATCTGTACTAAATCACTATAATTCTATGTGATAAACAAATTAAGTAATCTACAGTAAATGCAATAAAAAGTCAGTAGTAATCATTAAAAATACCTTCTATGCATTAATCATATTTTAAGAGAAGAATAGGAAGCATTGTCATTTACTTAATTTGAAGAGACATTGGGCAGAAAAAGATTTTGCAAAGGAACATTCTTGTTTTACTTTCAATTACTGCTATTCATCTTATTTTAACTTTTTAATATTATTATAAAAAAAGTTAATTAGTAATGTTTTAAAATTGTTCATTATTTAAATTTTAATCTGAATTGTATTTAATCTACAACGTTTGTTCAATTTCTGAATTAAAGTTTTCCTATACTGCTGTAAGTGCTTTGATTTTGTTTATATTAAAAAGTTAAAATAAGGTGAATATCAGTAATTGAAAGTAAAGCAAGTATGAATGAGCAGAGCCAGCTCAATGTTAGTAGTGAATTAAGGAACTTTCGTAAAGTAAGCCTGAAGTTATGCAGAGCTTCAGAAATGTTCATATTCATGTTGCAATGTAAACTAAACAGAGTATTTCCCACATCTATTCGTAAAATAAAACTACCAATAAATTCAAAAAAGATTCTATGGAATATTAAAACTATTTGTTTGAAAGCCACAATAAAAGAATGCAAAAAGAAGATATTTCAAACTTTAAAAATCAGCTTGAGAATAGTTTAAACACACTAACACAACAAAAAACCTCGCCACAACATCAAGCATAGAATGAATTAAAAGAGAAACGGATTCCTTACAAAAAAGATTAAGAAAAAATCATATCTAGAAACTCAAATTGGCAATTAACTCACAAGTAGGTAATAATAGAAAGAAAAAAATCCCAGTAAAAAACATGGTCACAATTCTAAGAAACATGGCCCTCCCACAGTTCATAAAAGAAACGTTTGAAAAAGGACTGTTGCATGTCTATAAAGAAATCATAAATATGTTAGAAAATATACCAGTTTTTGAAACATTAATAGATACACTAGACAGCACAACCAAAGAACACTTAAGATGGAGATTCCTAGATCAAACAACTAGAGAGCTAGATAATAAATATAACAAACTAAACAGTATTGAAAAAAGTACTGAAAAAACTAAACTAAACTAACTATGGTTTTTGTAACTAAACAGTATTGAAAAACTTTTTTCAATACTGTTTAGTTACAAAAACCATAGTTACAAGAACCATTAATTGGACAAAAAACAAAGGATACGTTATCACTAGGGAAGACAAAAACCAAAAATGGTTCTCATGGAAAAAGAAAAATATGACCAATTTCTGTTGAAATATGTTACTTCATCAGAAGCTGCAATTCTATGTGAGGACTCCACATTCAAACTTAAAGCAAAATTGGACAAATTAACCAAAAATAAAAATTTTCCAGACATCTTTAAACACAAAAGAGTCAATGCACCAAGTTGTCCAAGACTATTTGCTTACATGAAAGTACACAAATCTCCAATTACAGAGAGGCCAATAGTTGAGAAAAGAAATGCACAGACATAAACCTGGAAGTGAAAATAGGAAAATGGTGCAACAAGAAACTAAAAAATTATAGGTATTCCTCAATGAACACATATGAGGTACTGGAAAAAATAAAATCAAAGCAACCACAAGAAAAAAAATTGCTGACTACATACAACTTTAAAAATCTCTATGCATCACTAAAGATTGAACCTACTTGCCTAGCATTCTACAGATTCCTACTAAAATACATACCAAATGCAAATATCAATAGCAGAAATCCTTAGAGAAATAGCACACCTATTCTGCCACAACTCTTACTTTATCTTCAGAGGCAAGTACTACCAACAAATCAGAGTGATGCCTATAGGAAGTCCGCTTGCCAGCACTCTAAAAGAAATAATACTTAGAAGCCTCAAGGAATCAGTCATACCAATCTTAGAGCCACACTTCAATTTGTACATAAGATATGTAGATGACATCATGATCATATGGAACACCACAGAAAAATCAAACAAAATAACCCAATTGTTTGCAAAAGACACCTATGGACTAACCTTATTAGAAGAACAAAAAATACTGAAAGTGTCCATTTTCTAGATTTAAAAATAACAGTTCAGGAATCAAAATACAAGACGGAGGTCTACCAGAAGTCAACATTCTCACTGGTTTTCATACCGAACTGGTTGGTGGATCCAGTTAGATTTAAAAAAACAGCATTCTACACATATTGCTGTAGGGCATACCTATACAGCACAGAAAATGAGGACTACCAAAAAGAAATCTAAAAAGTGATTAAGTACAGACAAATACACAGTTATAACAAAAGGTTTATACTGGATATAAAGAATCCTGATTAATCTGCGTTAATTAATCCCTTGATTCTATAACGGATTTTAATGATTTTGAATTAATTTAAACTAATTTTAGCACCATCTCATAATTAGAATAATAATTATTTTATTTAATCAATAAGTGGTCATCTCATAATTAGAATAATTAATATTTTATTAAATCAATGAGTGGCATATCTATTAATTAATAATTGAACTAGGATTTTTAACTAATTTATCCGAAAAATTAATAATTGAACCAGAATTTTTAACTAATTTATCTGAAGAAAAAAATCTGCCTCGGCCTTAATAATTAAACTAGAATTTTTAACTAAATTATCTGAAGAAAAAATCCGCCTCGGCACGGGATCGAACCAGGAACCTTTGAGCTAACGTCCCAATGTCATACCGCTAGACCACCGAGGCCAACGAGAGGATTAATTCTCCAGACAATTATATTAATTTAGAGGTCATTTTTTGATTAACCGATATCGGACTCTGCTGATAAATCTACTCCTGACTGGGCTAAATCTAGCCACTGGCCCTCAAATGGTGCTAGCTAAATAGAGACTACTTTGTCTTGAAGGTCCAGTGACTCTATTTTTTCATTTAAATCTAATTTATTTAGAGCCGGCAGAAATTTTAATGGCTCCGACTCCGGCTCCACTGAATATGATCAGCATGGCTCCAGCTCCGGCTCCTGCTCCTCCAAAACTTCCTGGCTCCATGGCTCCAGGCTCCGACTCCGGCTCCAGCTCCCCAGCCCTGCTTTCAACACTAGGCAATATGTTTATATCACCTATAATTGTAAACACATCTTGTATTTGCAACTCTTTATTCTTATAGTGCTTTAGCTGTTTCTTAAACAACCATTTCAATTTCTTTATATACTTTTTTCTTAATTTCGTTTTGAGATATGCTATCTCATTCTCTATTGTATTTATTCAGGATAAATACAATAGAGACTACTTTGTCTTGAAGGTCCAGTGACTCTATTTTTTCATTTAAATCTAATTTCTTTAAACAATATACCCTCCTTCTTGCATCTGTTAAGGCTGCTTTCAGACAGATCTTTTTTGTATTATCCAAAATTCTTTATGAGTTAACCGGGAGTTTAATACTATATATCATTTTAGGCAAAACATTCAATCTACATTGCGTTAGAAATTGCCAGGTTTCTTCTGCTTTACAAAGTTTCTTCAAACAAAATTTAAATTCTTTCAAATACTGTATCTCCACTTACAGCTGGCTCAGCTAGACAACTATGAAGCTTCTTCTATACTGCTTTTACTGGAGTATAATTATTACTAAAGACATTACAGCACTAATTAAGCAGTCCTAAAACACACAAAACGTTTTATTTATGAGAAACGTTTTCAGCAAACTAATGCCATCATCAGCTCTTACAGTATTAAAAAGAATAACAAATTATGGTTAAGCATAAATGTTCTATTCTAGAACAAAAAACATATTTTTAAATTAAACATACGTTATATTTTTTTAAATCCTGATGTAATTAGAATAATTGTTATTTTATTAAAATAATTAATAGATGGCACCACTCATTGATTTAATAAAATAATAATTATTCTGATTACAAGATGGCGCTAAAATTAGTTTAAATTCTTTCAAATCATTAAAATTACCATTAAAGTTTCAAGGGATATAATTTGCCTAATAAAATTAGGTTTATTTGGAATAAATTCCCTTGAGGTTTGTATTATATAAAAGTTTAAGAATAGCTTTCATTTAAAATCAATAAACAATGAAGTCATCTGGAAGTATACACATGAAAAATTTCCAATATTAACTGATAATGCGCAAAAAATTCTGTTGTGCTTCAAATCAACATATTTGTAAGAATTTGCTTTTTTGAAAATGAACGTTATAAAAAATCAATTAAGAAACCAAATTACATATGATCGTTTGGATGGTTGTCTAAAATTGGCCATTTCTTCATATCAACCCGACTATGAAAATATTGTCAGATTCAAACAATACCATATTTCTTGTAACTTATGAATCAATCTGTTGTTTTTCTAACTTTGATTTTCCAATATAAAGAAATAAATATTTTATTCCAATATATTTGTTTTATTTGTTATATTAAAAATGATAAATAAATTTTTAAATATACAAATGAAGTTTTTAGTTTCTTTAAAGTTTTTAAGGTTGGAAAAGTAAGTACTCTGAAATGAGTGAATGAAATTAGCTGCATAGTTGTGCATAATCAGATATCAGGTTTGTTTGGCATATTTTACGCTTCTTTCCAATCAGGGAGATTACTAAGGGGTGGGGCCATTCCAACCACGGACTGCACCCACACCTATAGAGGAGGGTGGATGGTGAAGGATGGGGATCATCAAGCTGGGCCCAGCACTCCAAAAACACTTACCAGAAGATACCAGATCTGGGACACAAATCTGGGTTCTCCTGCATAGCATGCTGACAGCATTACCACTCGGCCATCCGGCTGGTTAGATATCAGACTGGGGAACGTGATTTATATAAGAGAATAGATCACTGAATAACTTAGTATAGAAAAGTAGTTCAGATAGTAAAAAAGGTTGAACACCCCTGCTATATAGAGTATGCTCTGACATACATATGTTTTGACTTACATGGAATTTCACTGAACAAACCATCTTCATAACTTGGGAGAGTCTGTATAAATCGTAACTCTTAATTTTGTTTCATTAAAATTTAAAATCATAAATTATTTGAATATTTGATAGTTTTAGTTTTCTGCACTTCAATAATTATCTACTGATATGTGTGTTCTCTATCAATACAGAGACCAGTTTACCTGCTTATAACTTCAAAAACTGATTTTGTTGGTTTTTTTTATTTTAAAAAACAACAAACAAAAGACCAACACAATCCAAAATACCAACAATTAAAACAATAAAAATTTTGAGTGTTACCCTATATAACAGATTACAGTTAAAGAATAATATGAATGTTAAAGATACAAACCTTAGCAAATCCACAAAAGATCTTAAAATAAACAGGGATGCTTATAGAAATTGTATTCCAAATATTTTAGTATTTACCTTATTGTAGTTTATTTTTTATTAAGTGAAGTATAGCATATTAATATTATAATGATGGTATATTTGGCATTTTTGTGTATAGTCTAGTTTTGTTATATTATGCATGTGATAATGACTATCAGCATTTGCTTATATTTGGAGAAATATGATTGAGAAAAATAAGTTATAAGGTTTTATATACATAATAGGGAGGTTCTGCACTGCTATGACTCAGCTCCAACCAATAACTAAATGAGAAAATCATATTTTGGAAAGTTCTTGGTAGTCATTTCAGCAACTCTAGGTTAGTTTGAACCTCCAACACCAGATGCTCTAATATCGTAAATTCTCTCAATTCTCATAAATTATTTCTATTATATCTCTAATAAAGATCATCTGTTATATTAAACCTCTGATGACAAATTTTAATATTCTGGGTTGCATTGGACAGCCAAGATATGGCTTCCTTCTCGTCCTGAAAACACAATGACAAAAAAACAGTTTTTATTGGTCAATGATAAAACCAAAACAAATATGAAAAGCAGTCATATGACTCATAACTTTGCACATGGGCAGACCATGGATTTTATTGGTCAGAGCTGTATGGAAACTCCTTAATATGCTTTATTGCTTTAACAAGCTTGATTTTGCACTTTATTGATGTGTATATATATTTTTGTGTTTCTTGATTAAATGAAAAACTTTTATTTCATTAATCCATAACAATTATCAGGACCGCTGAGAGGGGGTGATATCCTGAGAGGACTTTTGTCATAGGCCCGACATTGAAATGGGCCTGGCCATTGAGCCCAACATGTCCGATAGTTTGCAGGCCACCACAAGAGCGCACTGTCTAACACCTAATGCAGTTGTGCCAAAATAAACTATTTTATATATGACAGTATTCTGATAAATGAAGTTTTTAAAATTTTTATTCATCCCTCATTGAAGGTTTTTTTAAATTGTTTTGGACTCATTTCAGATGAGGCAATAAAAATTTAAAAATTCTCTTTTTATTTAATGTTTGTATTTTGTGTGATATGTAATGTATCGAATTTTGAATTTATTGTGCATTTTTTTAAATAAATGTTTGATATTTTATATGACGTTTTTTATTAAACCAATGTGATGTACTTTTTTAAGTGGGGTCTGGACCACAGACTTATCATGGGCCCGAAAATTTCTCTCGGTAGCCCTGACAATTATATTAAAATTGTTTAAAATATGTTAACTAGTAAAATACATTATATTTTAGATTTTTTAGATTTTTCTTTTGTATGATGATTATTATTGTATGATAAAAGTTGATGATTATATAGGATAATATCCTATATAATCATTTTGGGTTATAAGTTTTATACTCAAAAAGTTTATAATTTGAAAATAATTCTTAAACTAATAATTAGATCCAAAATTCAATCCACTGAAACTTTTTAACATGTGTAATTATTCTCAATTATCAAAAATATCCAAATGCCTTCAAATCAGAACTTATAATTTTAAATTGATTTTTACTGAATCTTATTTTATTTTTTGAGATTTGGATTCAACCAACTTTGATTTTGTGCATCATAATTGCTAAAAAAAAAGTAAATAAAAATATTTACAAATAAATTTTTATAAGAAAGATTTCATAATTAGAATATTTGAAATGCAAAAATAAGAATAGACTAAAAACAGAAAACAAAATACAATTTTATACCTCATCATGCTGATGTAATTTAGGCCCTACAGTAGAATCAACTACACAATGCATTCCTGGTTCTACATGATTAGCAGGTACAAGATCCACACTTGATGATACAAAACCGTGTACTAGAGGTTGAGATATTGATTGAACCCCTGAGAAACGATGAACACCCTAAAATATAAAATATATAAGAAATAAATCACATTAACCATTTATATAACAGTTGATAAATTTCCAAGTGATTATTAAGCTCTTATTAATAACATTAATTAAAATTTTACAAAAACACACTTGTTAAAAAAGTAATCATCATCATAAATTACTAAATTAAAGTACAAATTGTTCCTTGAGTTTAACGTTAATCTGCACATAAGTTTTATAACTCAAAAAGTTCAGAATTTGAAAGTGATTCTTAAACTAATAATTAGGGCCAAAATTCAACTTATTGAAACTTTCATTCTAAGTTAGATATTATTAAACTGATAGTTGTATGCAAGAAAAATATTCGACAGAACACCAATTGCCAAATTTGATGCTTCAAATCAGATTAATAAAAGCAATATAAAATCAAGGATCACAAGCACTAATAGGTATCAATATCAATATATATATATATATACTCTATTTGTGTAATATATGTTACAATAGGATCAATTAGAAGTTTCTTATTTCCAAAATTTGAATAAAAAATTCTGTTTATAAAGTAAAATTTTTAGTGTAAGCCCTTTCATCTTGAACTATGCTATATGATATTAAATAACTGAAATAACTGTATAGTTGTTATATTATATTTATTATTAGAATATTCTACTATCATAATATTTAAACTTCTTGATGTTGAATTCTTTGTTTTTTTGAAATTTTTTATAATTTGAAAATGAAATGATTTCCCATATGAATGAAAGTTTGAAACTAGAAACTAAAAACTTTAAAAGTAGAAACCTTTTAACTTGAGGAAATATTGTAACCATTGTTGCAAATATTGTAATATTTTTGAAATGTTTAATATAAATAGATAAAATAATGGCAAATTTCTGGAACTCAAGAATTGATTGGAAATTTTTACATTGGACTTAATGGGAAACAGGTAAAAATTTGAAGGGAAAAAAAAAACATAGTTTCTAAGGAAAGCATTATCTTTATTAAATGAGGAATATCAATGTTCATTAAAACATAAAACAATATATAAGAGGAACTTAAAAGAATCAAATAAAAGTAAACAAAATATTAAATAATAAACATCACATCTAGTATTAGATTTTTTTGGATAAAAGAAAGCACTTATTTATCCAAAAAAACCAATAAATGTAAAAAAATACAGTCAAAAAACATCAATATGAAAAATTAAATTCATAAAAATGGTCTAAAAGTTTGTAATTCATATAAAAAGCATAAACAATAACAGAAAACAATGACAGGAACAACAATGCAAAAGATATAAATGTAAAAAAGTTTAAAAAAAAATAAATTCATGAGAACATAAGTAAAAATAAACTAAATAAAACATCGGATATTTAACGTGAAATATCAATATCTGGTTAAAAACAAGGCAAAAGTAATCAAAAAATTCTTCCTATAATATGAGTTCAATGAGACTGCACTAAACACAAACTAAAAATAATAATACTCAAAAGCCCTCTAGCAGTCAAATTGACTGCTAGAGGGCTTTTGAGTATTATTATTTTTAAACTAAAATGTTCTTAATGGTATGTGCACAAACATCACTGGCTAGTTTTCCCTATCAAAATGCAACTATGAGTGACCAGCTGTGATAATGTGAAGTCTCACTAGGACAATACTCTCTCTTCTATTTTCCTAATAGCCAGATGCATAGTGCTGACCATCAGTTTGATCTCATGATGCTTATCAGAGATCTGATCTCTCCATGATTCTTGCCATAATTCCAATAAAAAAAAAAGGTAAAAAAAAAAAAAACAACATGACTTGGAACACAATAGAATTTCATAATAAATTCTCTTTTTGACAAATGGAATAGAACTTTTGAAACTTTAAACCAATTGGATGAGAAAAAATCAAAGACTGCAGTGTGTGCTATAAAAGTCACAAGAGTCATACCTCTATCGGCCCTGATATGTTTCAAACTCAGATGAATTAAAAATATCTTTATAGTGAATACAAATGGTATAGGGAGATATGCTTTGTTAACCATAATCAATCCTGTTTGCTTTCTGATTTTAAATCATCCATAAAAATGGAATCAAAATTTCAATAGTGAATACAAATGGTATAGGGAGATATGCTTTGTTAACCATAATCAATCCTGTTTGCCTTCTGATTTTAAATCATCCATAAAAATGGAATCAAAATCTATATTCAAATAGCAATTTTTTCCAAAAAGGTTTTGGCATACAATTAAGAGTGGAATTTCCTGTGGATGGGTTGTAGAATTTATTCATTGTTGACTTTGAAGTTGCAAGAGTTCTATCGTTCTTCAAGTGACCTATCACGTTTTCCTTTGGTAAGAATTGGTAACTAAAAGGCCCAATTCCTTTAGTAATTATCATTTTAGATTTTTTTCTTGATATCCTATATACTTTTTATTTTATCTTTCAATCTATTATATTATCCAAATTTTTCATTTAATGCTTATCCTTAAATGACAACCAATTCATTAAAATGGCAGAAAATTCTTTACTCTGAAATGTTTTTAATTGTCTACATTATTATTGTTAGCATATAAAATATAATAAGAATAAGCAGTTAGATTAGAATAGAAATATTTGTTCATTACTAAATTAATTTTTAAATTAAACAGTTTAAAATATATAAACTATAAAAGAATAAATTATAACATCATAAATTTAATACATATATACATATATTATTCTATACTTTATACTGTATAGAATATTGTTGTTATAAATTCTATATTAAATTACGGTATATTAAAAGATTAAAAAAATTTCATCAAAGCTTTATATTTAATAACAACATATACTTTATCTATTAGATACCGTTTTACAATAAGGAGCATCCATAAAATATATCACACTATTAAAGAAGGTGTAATAAATTTGTGAGGATAAATAATGTAGGGGAAGGAAATCTTGGAAATTGTAAGGTCACAATGTAAAAATAGTTAGTTTTACATCTCTATGACTAAAAAAAACTTTTTTTACAGAGAATTTTTTTTTATAAAATATAAAATATTTATAAACCATAAAACATTCAGCTCATAGAGCAGGCAATAACACACTCAAGTTCATTAAAGCATATAAACTTTAATTAATGAACTTGAGTGTGTTATTGTCTGCTCTATGAGCTGAATGTTTTATGGTTTATTAATATTAAGCAGTGTATAGTAAAGATGTCTTTATAAAATATTTATATTTTATTGTCTGAAAAATAAATACTGTAATGTAACATTTAAAATGTAATTTCTTTTTCTTAAGTAAAGTAACATATTTGGGGATAAGTCTTCCAAGTCATATTTGGGGAGAATTATAAATTATAAGTCATATCTAGTTCTTAAACATTCATTTCCCATTGCCTTGGGGATAAGTCTTCCAAGTCATATTTGGGGAGAATTATAAATTATAAGTCATATCTAGTTCTTAAACATTCATTTCCCACTGTCTGAAAGTTTATTTTGAAGTTAAAGAATATATAATAAAGTACTAATATAAATAATTCCTATTTTCTACTATTTTTCTTCTTTACTTTTACATAAAACTAGAGAAAAACTTTTAAAGTAGAATGGAAAAATCTTCAAATTTGTGACATCATGTCAGGAACATCAAACTTGTAATAAAAAAAATGACAAACTGGAGAGAAATCAAAAGTGCTTGAAATAGTATGCTATAGTTTTTAGAAACTCTCATATAAGTTTTTATAAATTTTATATATAATATAAACATAGATATTGCAATAGAATTGAGTCAGAAAATTAAGAATAGATATCTTAAAATACTGTAATTAATAATTAAATCTCCTTTATCATAGGTAAACAAAAATTTCTCAAATATAATTAAGCAAAATTGTCTCTATATACAAGGAGAATAAAATACAGGCAACTCTCATAAAACAAAGTTTTCTTCTAATATAGTTAGAGAATTATGGTAAACTACAAATAATATAGTATTTTTGAGCTTTTGTATAGGAAAACCTTGAAAAAAATTATTAGGAAATTCCTGTATTTTATAGTTCCTTTGACTGAAAGGAGAAAAATTTCAAAAGGGAGATTCAAAAATGCTTAGCTCTATATCATGAAATTTACAAATATCTATTATGTAAAAGCAAATAAATACAGATTACTGATTTTTTATTGAGAGAAAAAAATATATCAAAATATAGATGCCACAGAAGAAAGTTCAGAAAGTGAAAATAATTTACAACAGAGAAAATATTCTCATTTGATTGTGCTTAGCACGATGAAGGGCAAGAAAATTAGATGAATGTATATTATTTGAATATATATGTTACAGGACAAGCCAAAATTCAGGAAATACTAGAATTTCCTAGTCAGAATGAGAATGCCCTAATGCTTGTCAGAGGTTCTAGTATTTCCTAGGCCAAACTCAAAATGGCGATTATTTCTTACTCAAATTCAGAATTTATAGTTTTTCATAGTCAAAATCCAAAGTGGCAAACAGTTAACAAAGATAATCATTTCTAGTTCTTCCTAAGATGAACCCGAAAATAAAAGTAGACAATTTTCAATAATTGTTTTGGGAGAAAATTTTTATATTTATGACAAATAAAAGATAAATTAATTAAAAACAATATAACAAACATAATGCATATTTTTATTACTCGATAGGAAATAACAATGAAACAATATAAATTAAAAATAGAGCTAACTCTCATTCATTATTACATGGTTGACTTTAAAGAACTGAAATTAACAATGTTTTTATCTTTATAGACAAATATTTTAATATTTTTGTTAGTCAAAGTTCAACATTAAATATGAAATAAAAATTTTAAAAGTTGAACAAAACAAAACTAGGTAACTCTTAGTTATTTTTGGAAGGTAGACTTTTATGGCATTTATAATTACGCAAAATGTTATTCTTTTTGCACAAACATAATTTAGATGCACAATGCTTCATGCATTGACAGCAGGTATAACCCTGTGTACCTTCCACTGGCACAGGTTGCAGCCTTCCTCAATGAGATTTGTTTATCCTTGTGAATATTCTCTAAAGAAAGAAATTTATGCTGCAAATATCGAACTCTGAGTGGGAATACATAAGAAATGATGATCTCTGTTTTGTTAACTGTTTGCCACTTCAGATTTTAACTAGGAAAAACTAGAAATTCCAGACTTTGAATAAGAAATGTTTGCCAATAATAGAATGTCCAGCAAGTGTTAGGATGTCCTCATTCTGACTAGGAAATTCTAGTATTTCCTGAATTTGGGTTTGTCTTGTAAACATATATACAGTCGGACCCTGTTAACACGTGGTTCAGTAACACGCAAGTCTGCTTAACATGAGGTTTTACTATGGCTACCTTGATAAGCAATCGCTTGTGATATTACTCCTAGACATCATCATCATTAAATCTTGTGATCAGTGAGATAGCTGCACGTTCAACCATTTTATATTGGTCAAATCACACAGAAAACTCATATCAAGGTTGCAACTTATATTATTGCTCAATTTATATTAATACTGTAACTCGCGGTTCACTTAACCTGCGGTTTAGTAACCATGGATCCCGACTACTGTATGTTAACGCGGTCAGACTGTATGTATATATATATATATATATAGATTCCTCATTTAACATTAGAGTGAAATTCCTGAAAAGCATGACATTAAATGAAACCAAAAATCTCACTGACCCCTAGCATATAAATTTTCCAAGGATTCCACAGTCAATCTCTGATTCTCTGAATGGAAAGCCAAATTGTTTGCACTCAATTAATCCAGTTGAATGTCCTGTGTGTTGTATAGTTTAATTAATATATTGTTCATAGACAATAGCTTTGTTCCAGCAACGTGTTCTGAACAAGTTCTGAACATTTGTTTAGTGCGCATGTCTTAAATCGAACAAGTTTATAAAATAATATTTTTATATTTTTGTTTGCATTTCTCATTATTAAAAATATTTTTATGAAGTTAATCAAATTCAAAATCTTATTGTAATTAAATACAATATATTAAGTTATGTAACGTAATGTATGCTGTACTTAATTACTATAAGTAATATAATTTTTCATTAAAGAAATATTTTTCAAAAATTGAGTAATTTCGATAATTGAATTTTTTACTCTTCATATCATTTAGCCTAACTAATAAACAAATAATTAAAAATACAATTAACAAATTTCAGTAAAAAATTACAACCGTTTTTCATGAAGAATTATATTTTTGAAAATCACTTTTAAAGTGTTTTTATAAATGGTATTGAAGGTCAGTAAAGCAGGGTTTTATCTATACAAAACTTCTACTTCAAACTTATAAAACTACTATTATTTATAAATGGTTTTATAATTTTGAATATGAACTGAGGCGTATCATTTGAAGGAAATTAAAATATACATAATCAACTATTCAGATTATTTACCGCATGTATATATGTTTTTCCCTTAAGGCATTACTTTTGAAGTGATATTATAAGCAATTAATACTGTATATCCATCGTGGGTAAAAAAAAATAAGAATAATGTTTCGATAAGAATTTTCCTTTAAAAATAAAAAATACTAAAACAGCGATGATAGTTCTCCGATGTTTTTTCTAACATCAACATCATATCTCAGTTATCATAAGTTGATGTTTTTCTTAAGACGAAATATGCTAATTTTATTGTATTGTTTCATTCTATATATATTAAACCTTGATCATTTATCTCACTAGTATCCTGATGTATGTAGATTGATATATTACAAGAACTTTGACTTTGATTACGTCAGAAATTATCAACTTCGATTCTTATCTGATTGAAAGTTGACAGTATCCTCGTGGTATTCTTATCTAAAGTTTAATGATGAGATTA
Source organism: Olivierus martensii (assembly GCA_000484575.1). Classification (NCBI taxonomy): domain Eukaryota; kingdom Metazoa; phylum Arthropoda; class Arachnida; order Scorpiones; family Buthidae; genus Olivierus; species Olivierus martensii. The sequence goes on along the minus strand of AYEL01074468.1, from coordinate 925 downwards.
TCCGACAACAATGTATAGATATTATATCAGTAATTTCACAGCTAATTTACTTTGCTTTTATTGTATAGTGTAAGTAATTCAAAACATACGGATGCAAATCCAATTGTTTTATTTTTTTTGACTGCAATCATTCATAAAATATAATATGATACATTTTTATACAGTTATTAATAAATCAACAAAAATACAAATTAAATAGCTTGTATGCAGTCATATAGTTCTAGAGATAATTTATCTAACTTGTAAGTCTTGATTATAGCAAGTAATCAAGATAATAATGAAAAGTATCATAAAATGTAAGAATCAAATTGTCATTAATTAAATATAGCTGACAGTTCCTACGAAATTAGAATTATTATAAATAAATCTTAAATATTTTAGATGATAAAATTTAGTACAATAATTTCACGTATTATCATGACAATATATAATATTCTAATTTAAAAATCTTCATATTCAGCAGTAGATTTTATTGCACCAATGATATTCGCTTCTAAGCTCTAAATAAATGTCTTCCTATATCATTTTTTTTTTTTTTTTTTACAAAGTTCTCTTGGAACCAAAATGAATCTAAATATCATTACAGTTTATCATTATTATAACTGATCATTTATCAATCTTATTATAAATAAAATTACATGAATATCGATATTTTTATTTATTTCATTTGATTATTCCAACACTTTGGAATGGCAAACTTATTTCTGTATAATCCAGAGAAGTTGTACACTCTGTAAAATAAGTAGAAGGACACAAGAAAAATTTTCACAAAATGTAAAAGTAAGGATTTTTTATTCATGAAAAGTTTCATGAAGAACATAAAGGGATGAATATAAAAATAAATGACAATGGAAAATAATTTACAGAAATAGTAAATAATTTATATCACATCACAACTTGGCACTGTGAATAAATATGTAAAAAA
>AYEL01074466.1:0-25147 GCA_000484575.1 Olivierus martensii | reverse complement strand
AAAAATAAATAAAATTACTTCTCTAACAACAATCTAGGTCAGGTTACAAGTACGAATTCAGCCCTACGTAAAGCTCTGTATATCCAGAGCTTTAGCCCTACGTGATACGCAGCGCACTCTAGTGATGAAATTTTAAAATCTTACAGCAATCGCGTCGAAGTGTGATGACCATATATATTTATAGACCATGGTTATAGCGAAGTAGCGTTTCTCCATGAATTGCTATTCTCGTCGTATGCTGCAGCTGTTTCGAGGGCGGTAGCAAAAGTGACGTACCAATATAATTACCACGCCCCTAATTTGCTTCATCCACCAATAAGTGCTAGTCAAGTAATCAAGTTGGCTGAAAGTGAAAGCAAAAGGCAACATCGTCGAAACTTTTCCACATTATTTTTTTCATATTTGAACTGATTTCAACAAATATGTTTTACTTAAAATTTATCAAATAGCAAAAAATATATGTTAAATATCAAGAGTTTATTGAATGAAATAATTTCTTCACTTTTTGTCTTTTTCCTTTGAAATCATATTAAACAGAGAAATATTGAATATTTCATTAATAAATTAATAAATATTCAATTATATTATTACTTATAACACGGGTAACATTAAGCCAAATGCAATGCATTGTCAAATTCCACATTAGCATTCTTTTACATTTTATATTAGTAATGCATAGTTGATTTTCTATAATATAAAATGATAGTAATTTATTTATTTATTTTTTTGTCAAGAGATTACGCTACACTCCATTCAGGTAGAATACTATGTGACAGGGCGAAACAAGCCCTTCCACTGGCTGTCCACCCCTGCGGAAGGGTCAGCCAGAGTGTGGAGGACGGGGATCGATGGGCCAGGCCCGGACCCCATAAATATTTTCAAAGGGTGGGACCCGGGTCCTCCAGAGTGGAAAGCCGAAGCGTTTCCACGCGGCCAATCCGGCCGACAAGAAAATTTATTTTATTTCGTATCTAATTGTTCATGTCTATCAAGCGGAAAGCTGACTTTGCACGATAAATGGACTGATGATTGAATTAGTTACACATTCAATGCTTCGGCTAACGGAAAACTGGTTCAAATTATTGAAAATGTTGTTTTCTACGGAATGTTGGAAATCTCCTATTGCATAAAAATTTATTGTATTTAGCATTTGTTCTTCAACAGCCAAAGTGGTTCCTAGTTTATGTCTTTTTTATGTAAAGTAATTTTTCTATTATATTATACATTAGATGCTTGTTGATATAAAAATTCAATAAAAAGTTCTGACGGAATTGTCAAACGGATTCTGTGATCTCAAAACACTTTCTCACGTTTAAAATTTTGTATTCAGCTTAGAACAACAAAAATAAATCTATAGCATTCATCTTACTTTCTGTTATCGACCATTTACAGCAGCTCTCCAGATGAAGTAGATTTATCACGCTGACGTCACGTATGCTACTCTATACGTCATCGAAATAGGACTACGAGAATAGTGCTGATCTTAAACTTTGCGGTAAATTGTTGGCTCCTCCCCAAAGTAGCTACCGCGCGGTACTAGGACCACGAGAATTGCTGCCTAAGTCGGTATCACAAAATTGACTAGTAGCAGAAGACAAAATAATATCAAAATAGTCAGCCAGCTTGATCGCAAGGGTTGAATTTAAAAACAGATGCTTTAGCACCCACCGATGTATTGTTATGACATCATTTTAGATGAATATCAGTGGTGGAGAGTGATGAGTTTAAAATCCAGAGTGGAAACGCTTCGGCTTTAGACTCGGATTCGAGTCTCGGGTCCCAATTCGTTTGGATTGCCACAAAATTTTGATTTCTAGAATTTTTGTATCCAAATACAGGATCCGTTTAGCAGATAAACGAATAGATTGTTTGTGTTTATTGAAAAACTATTTTAATAAAAACTGTCAGTAATTGTAAAACAAATACGATTATTTTATTATTATTATTGAAATGTCGGCCAGATTGGCTGCGTGGAAACGCTTCGGCTTTCCACTCTGGAGGACCCGGCTTCGAGTCTCGAATCCCATCTCTTAAAAATGTTTAATATGGGATCCGGACCCGGCTCGTCAATCGGAGGCGGAGAACGTGGGAAGTAAGTTAACTTTTAAACTAAAATATAATACGTTAGCATATAGGAAAATAACGATAAATAATAAAGAGTATAATAAAATAAAAATAGGACAGGTCCAAGTTAACCTCCTCACAGGGTCACTACTAGGACGATTGCAAAACATCTAGAAGAGCATAAAAAAGATATAGAACAAGCTAAGCTCACCACGTCTTTGGCTATAGAAGCCTATAGTAAGAACCTTAAGGTAAATTTGGAGGAAGTGAAGCAAATTAGGCCAATTCTGAACTATACTCAACCGCTAGTAACAGAATCGTTAGAAATATTAAAGAGGAGGGGAAAGGAGAAGCTGATTAATGATAGAGTAACCTGGGAGCCCTCTCTGGTTTGCAAATACATATTGAAGAAAGGGAAGAGTAGTATGTAGTTAAGCATTAAGAGAAAAGGTTTATAACTTTAGGGATATTGGAACCATAAGAGAAATGTTATTAACTGGCTTGTTTTATTTATGTAATTTTTAAAAATATTTAATCTTTTATAGTTGTTACCTGTAATATGATATGTTCTTTGTGTTATGTAATGTTATTAATTTTAAATTTGAATTAATGTTAAACAAATGGTGGAATATTAGGATATTTAAACGTGTGTGTACTAGAACGTTAGGTTGATGTACTAGTCTTGTAAGAATCTCTTGATTCGATTTGGTTAACAAAAGAGTATACCTGAAGAGGATATAGATACACCGAAAACGTTTGTGTATTTAAATTAATAAATTTAAGTTGAATACTTTACTGCAAGAAGTGCTGAGTTTATTCTTATAAAGCATTAACATTAGTATAAATTTTTTCCAATTATTAAAATTTCTATTAAAAGTATCAATGAATTAATTTGGCAGTTTAGATTCTATTTAGATATTTCCCTTGAAGTTTGATTTATAAAAGTTTTATGTTATAGCAATTGACCTTGTGACTCAATCATCAATGAGAATATCCAGTGCAGTGATGTCATAATTAGACAGGATCAATGGGTGACATTTGGAAGAAACTATAGCAGAAATCAGCATTTTAGTGGTTCTGTGTTTATCATTTGCACAAAGTTTGCAACAAAAAACTGGATTATTGCAAACTTTGTGCAAAATGGGTTACAAAAGTGATATTTGATGAATAGAAATTGTTGTAAATAGGTTTGTCCTACAGCACCTTCAACAGTATGATGTTGAAGGCAATACTTTTACTCATAAATTGTTACTGGTGAAGAAATTTGTCACAAGTACCAATTATTATCCAAATACAAAAGTATGCAGTAGAAGCATTCAAACTCTCCATGAAGGAGTTCAAAATGTAAACATCTGCCAGCAAGGTTATATTGAGCCTGTTCTTTGATGAATACAGACCTTTGCTACTGGATTTCCTCTGTAAGGTCACAAAGTCATTGCAAACCATTATGTTGATATATTGGAGACTAAGCTCTTCACAATTAGGAACATCTTGGAATGCTGACAGAAGAGATCATTATGTTGCATGATAATGTCTACCCATATACTGCAATTTGACCAAAGTGTCAATTGAGTGAAATTGCTTCATCATCCACCTTACAGCTCAGGATTATCACCATGTGTCTTTGCAATTTTTGTACCCAAGAAACAAGAATTAGGTGGATGACATTTCATAAATGTGATGAAGCAGAAGCAGTAGTTCATCTTTGGTTCAAGTAACAGCCATCAGTCTTCGTCCATGTCACCATGCAATGATTGGTAAAATGGTAGGCAAGTGCTTTCATGCTCATAGCCAGTTGACAGTGGTCAAAAATTTTTCTTTATTTGTATTAAAGGGATCTTTCAGCCCAGTGTTGTACTATTTTTGTCTTTTTAATAAATGTATCCTATAAGCATATTATATGCTTGTATAATTATGTAAATAATTATAAAGTTTTTCTATAGCTTTCTACCTTCTTATTCAAAAATGCAGATAACAAGTTCAATTAGAGGTAGAACATATATTTGTTAAATATTAGTTTACATTTTGTAGCATTTTTGGAATGTAAGGAGCTTTCCTTTGTATTTTATTACTGAAGATGAGCTTATCAGGCCAAAAGTGCTACAAAATGTAAACTAACACCTAATAAATAAGATGGATATGATAAGAAATATCTAAAACAAATAAAAGATCAAGTAGAAAGGAAAACTCAATATCCTCCAGAGTTTTCTAACACACAGGATAGAGACCAAAACCAGCATAACACTCCAAAGTATATCCTGCTCCTGGTACACAGCTTTGAGACTGCTGGTAATGAAATCCTTAGCAAAAAAGACAGACACAAAACTAGCCCCAAAAAGAAATCCCATAATATATGAACATTTTTAAAATAATAAAGACGATATAGAAAATAAAGACAAATCAGGAGTGTATATGGTTTCCATAGTAAATTTAGGTAAGAATATAAAAGAAGAGTATATAGGAATGACAAGAGAAAAGACTACAGGAGTACAAGAGATATATACAAGCAGCCAATATGAGCACAGCCCTAAGTAAAGAGTATATGAGGAGAATATCCAGATACAATGGGAAGAAGCTAGAATAATAAAACCATGTAATAATAAACAAGACGAGAATATAAAAGAAGAGTATATAGGAATGACAAGAGAAAAGACTACAGGAGTACAAGAGAGATATACAAGCAGCCAATATGAGCATAGCCCTAAGTAAAGAGTATATGAGGAGAATATCCAGATAGAATGGGAAGAAGCTAGAATAATAAAACCATGTAATAGTAAACAAGAAGGTTTATTTAATGAAACACTGGAGATCATAAAATGATTGAGAAATGAAAATGTAATAAACGAATATCCAAGTAAAGAACTAGCTCTACCCTGGAAATATGCCTTAAGAGAAAAAATGTTTTAAATGAAAGACAGTTGATTAGTTTATTATAATTTAGTAAAAAATGTTTTAGTGAAAAACATATAAAGAAACACTTTAATAAAAAATAAATGTAGTTGCATATAATAATTTTAGATCTCTATGGTAACGAAAAAAACAGAAATTGAATTTTCAAATTGTTTCTGTTAAAGTTCTAATGTTATTCTTTTTTGAATGTTTTCTTGTACTGAGTAAATGTATGAAGGTTAACTGAAGAGGGTCAAATTGAGTATGACCAAAAACATTTTTAGTAATGAATAAAAAAAGAGTTTAGATTTTAATTTAAAAACTGCTAGTAGTGCTTGGATTTTAGTTAAATTAGTTAATTTAGTTAGTTAATAAATAAGTCTTCTACTTCAAATTGAATTTGCTATCTGCATTTTTAAATAATTATATATTTATTCATTATTCAAACGATATATCATCATATGTTTCAATATATAAAAAAGTGACTATATAGAAAAATGCTGTAGTACATATTCAAAGAAATATTATAAACAATGTTTAATCATAAAACTTCAAAACTAATAAAAAACTAGCACTTATATAAAGTTAATCTAACAGAACTATTTTCAGCTAATATATAGCTATAACCAGTGGTAAATAGAACATATTTACATTAAAAGTACATTGAACAGAATAAGACAAAAAATTTTTTAAATGTTCATAAGTATTACAATTTACATGTTTTGGAAGATGATCATGTATACAGAAAAATCAGCTAGTGATAATTATAAATCAAATTTTAAATAGCAAAGCTTAAATTAATGAATAGATATAGTAGATAAAAATAACTATAGTAAAAATAAAAATAAAGATAAAATAAAAACAAATTTTAATGCATATTTAAAGGTATCAATAGATCCATGCACTATGTACATTAATTCTTTGGTTATCATTGATAACATTCATGTGTCGGCTTCTATCAACTACCTCGAGGGATTCCAATAGAAATCCTTCTTCAGATATATTAACAGGTCACAAACTTTTGCTCCATTCCAGTCAATGTTAATGTTATAAATGATAACTGAACACAACATTGAATAATATATTTTTGAATGTATATTTAAAAAATCTGTGCATTGGGAGCTTTTGTATTCAAAAATGAAAGTTGATGATGACTTAAAAGAGTTAAAATGTTACTATTTTTACTTGTAATAGAAAGTTTTTTCCTATCAGTCTAAAGTTTTTAGTCAATATATTTTACAATTTGGTAGATAGATTTTAGATCACACTGTTTTTTATTGACAAAAATGAAAGCTCATCTTTCAACACCAATGACTTATCTAATTTAAAACAGTCTGAAACTGCCTCTCAATGAGTCTCTTGTTAGAGTATTGAACACAAGATCTGGAAGTTTCCAACATATAAGAAATATTTCACAACTGAAGAAAAAAAAACTGTAATGCTGTTGACTTCAAGATAAATAAACTAACCCTTAAAACTGAGTTTTGAGATACTCTCTCCTAAGAAAGTAAATTAATAACACCATTCCAATATAGAACAGGAAGAAATGACAATAAAGTTCTTAATAAAAACTGATGTTATCACACAACCTACTATAATTTAAATTAATAAAACTGCTGCACTGCTAAGCAAATATGTTTAACTTACTCGTAATGGCATAATATAGTACACCCAGTTCTGTTTTTACACGACTTTTTCTACACAGTTTTGACTTAACACGAATTAGAATAAAAATTTCATTCTCTTTTTACATGATTTGTTTTGATTTAACATGATTGACCCAAATTCTAAGAAGAAAAATGTTTTTGTATTACAGTGAATGCAGCACTTGCTTCGCATTATTTACCTCCATACAGTGGCATAGCTGACGGTCAGCAGACCCTGCAATGTGGGGGCCCCTGAGCTTTGTGGGACCCCAACTCACCTCTAAAATCCAAACAATCTATCCCCAATAACCTCAATTTTAATGCAGAACAGTTAAACCTATTTAACCCTGGGCAATTAGCAGATTTAGCTATGTTATCCATAGAATACAACAGAGCTAAAAAACTTAATATCAATCTACTCATAAAAGAATTTGCAAATAAAAATGCCAAAGGTTTGGAACGATTTCTAACAGCATAATAAACAACTCTAGAAACTAGAAAAGTGAACTAACAAGTGAACGTAAACTAATGATAGCACGCTAAAAACTAAGAAAATTTGTGTCAAAAAATTCAATAATATTGTTCCAATCAATAAAAATTCCCAATAAAACTTAAAATTAATCTATAAATTATACAATTTAAAAGTTTATAGTCTTTCTTCAAGCATATAATAAGTAACAAGTACAAAAATACCTTTTTTTTTCGTCACTTATTATAAATGTATTCTTACATTTTTTTTCTTTTATTCCAGAACCGTGATGTCATTGGAATTTAATTAAAAATCTACATTTTATATAAAACTTTCCGACATTTAAAAATCTATCGGGTTTCGGTACACAATGAAGTCTTAGATAAATTTTAATAAAGGTTCATTCGTAATTTTAAGCGTGATAGAGTAAGTTACAATATAATAAACTTGCTTAGATTCAGTCGAAAGTTTAAGAAGGGAGTAACAAGGCGGTTAAACTGTATAATTTTTTTTTACTTTTGGTAAAGAGTTCAAAAGAATTTTCGGAGGTATTATTTTGCAAGATTCATTAAATAGAATAGAAAGCGGTTAAAGTGAATAAAAACATCATTTTTCTGTTGTCACCTGTGCTAAATTATTTCTGCAGGCATCCTATTAAGGAAAGAAATATACTGATTTCTGTGGACATCATATTCGTCCAACTTTTTTGATTTGTTTTGAATAAAATACAATACAAACTAAAGGGAAGAAGAAGAAGAAAACGTTTTAACAGTAACGATACAAAAAGAATTTTTCAATTTTTTCACTTTTAATCACTTCAAACTTTAAAATTAATTTTAATAATTTTTTTCTATTAGCAAAGACTGAGTTAAGTTTATAATATCGCCTCTTTTTTTTTTTAACTTTAGCTACCTAAAAAAAATGAAGATTTATGGAAAAGCGTGGATTTAAATTCCCAATTTAGTAATCTAAATAAATAAATAGAAATTTTAGCATCCGTAAACAAGTGTTTTGTATGAGAGTGGAAAAGATAAATGATAACAATTACATAAAACGCTGTCACAGAAACATTCAACCAGTTAACCTGAAATTACAATTGCATCAATCGGTCGCCCGACAGTCGCCACTCCTAAACTATGACTGCGCATGCTCAGATTTTGCTAGGGAAAATATTTTAACAAACCAGAAGGTTTGGTTGGTTAACACATCTCAGCGGTCCATATAAAGTGGGTAGTCTGATAGAGCAACTAAACAGTTCCGTGGGTTGTGTTTGATTGCGCCTGCTCATCAAAGAAGCTTCACACTTTATTTAGTAGCCAATGATCACTCGCTCTTATTGCTTTCCATAAAGCGTAACTGGCAACTGAGTAGCAACTGGTGTCTCTACGGTATGGTAAGTCACTTCTATACTTTCTTTATATATTTAAAATATTCCTTTACGAAAAGTTTCGAGTACTTATTTCTCAATATATTGAAAAGTTACTGGCGAAACGTGCATAAAAATAAAAAAATAAAAACTTTCGCGAAAAATCTGGAAATTGTTCGCTTTAAGCGAATTCTGTAAAAAAAAAAAAAACGCGCAACGAAATGGAAAACAAGAAAATAGATTTATTTAATTTATGTAGTTATCTACGTAATTTTATAATTAAATAAATGTAAACATAGTTGTATGGTTATATTTCGAAGTTTTTTTTTATAAGTCACAAATTTTTAAAACTAAAGAAAGCATCTATCGCGAAAAGGTAAAGTAACTTGTTGCTAAATTTCCTTCTTTTTTATGTTTCAGTTATAGTGAAAAAACTTTTTATGTAGCTGATAACTAAACAGAGATCAAAAACGATAGTTTTGATATACTGCTGATGTTAGGAATTATGTAAAAATGTTTCGAGTTTATTGAATTTTTTCCTCTTTTCAACAGAGTTTTCCTTATAAAATTTTGTATGTACAGACCTATATACGTCTGTACGTACAACAGAAAGCTCATAGTATGTTTCTTATACATGTAAAGAAGTCGATATGCTCTAGATATTTCAATATTAATATTTCTTTTTTTTTGTATCGGACTCGAAAGTTATCATCCTGTTCGGAAGAAATCCTTTTACATAAAATAAACTATTATATATATATATATATTTCTAAACAGAATTCATTAAATGAAAACTTTATTTATTTTTTTGATCTACAAATTTTTCTGCATATCCTGTCACAGATACATTCAATACTTTTGTATATAATTTTCTATATTTCATATAGATCAACTTACTACAAACAAACTAAATTTTAGATAGAACGAAATCTGTTTATTTGAAGTGAAAAAATTTACGTTGAAAGAACTTTGAAAACTTTTTCTCTCGACGGTATATTTATGGTAGTTTGATAGTTGTAAAATATTCCTTATAATCCGAAACAAATTCGAATCTTTTTGTCGTTATCTTATTTTCCATTTTGTTCAAACACTTCACCGTTCTCGAACGTATGTTTTGCTTTATTCCATAAATTATTTAACCTACACGTATTTTTTAAATTTTAAAACATATTCTGAGTAAAATACAAGCCAATCTTTCGATTATAAACTTTTTTTTTTCAATATTTAATGTTAACGTTTATTTAGTTATCAAACTTACGATATTAAAACTGCACGAAAATATTATTGAATAGTAAATTTCGATAGCCGACTTGACAGAAAACAAAATTAATACCCGAGTTTATTCAAAAAAGGTAGTAAATTTTATTTAATTATAACTGTCTTTCAATATTATCCACGTATAAGATCTAAACATTCTCAGAGAAATTCGCAAATAAGCGTTTTGATCTGATTATACTGCTTCCACTTAATGTGAAACCTTTACTATTTTTAACGTAATAATAATAATAATAATATAATAATGGAAAAATATCAGAAAAAAAAAAAGATTTTTACAAAGCGTTAATTTGATTAAATTTATTAAGTTATAAAAATTGAAATTTTCAAAATAATTAATTTATAAATTTTTACTGTACGTGTAAAAATTAATATTATTAAGTTTTAGTATAAAAAAATTTGTATTTTTGATAACTGAAAGCGCTAAAAATTGCCGAAATTTTTTAGATCTCGAACCTTAACCGAATGTTTTTGCTGAAATTTATCAATATTAAGCTTCACAGATCCGAACTGGGTTCATAAAATATATTTATGTTTTGGTCAAAATTAGTTTTAAAAGTTTTCCTTTAAAAAATTTTTTGCCAAATCTATAAACGTTACGAAATATCTACCAATGCGTCAGATTTACAGCTGGATATAAGAAAATTTGTTTTTTAGATCTTTCTTTGGATAACCATGGCCAAAAATTTAAAAGAAGTGGCAAAATATTTCGAAGCAAATCTTTAACTTCTGTTTATCACGTAAAAAATTATCACGAAAAAATAATAATAATTTAATTAAATATATTTCCATTATTTTTTGTGGAAAAATACAAGCCAATCTTTCGATTATAAACTTTTTTTTTCAATATTTAATGTTAACGTTTATTTAGTTATCAAACTTACGATATTAAAACTGCACGAAAATATTATTGAATAGTAAATTTCGATAGCCGACTTGACAGAAAACAAAATTAATACCCGAGTTTATTCAAAAAAGGTAGTAAATTTTATTTAATTATAACTGTCTTTCAATATTATCCACGTATAAGATCTAAACATTCTCAGAGAAATTCGCAAATAAGCGTTTTGATCTGATTATACTGCTTCCACTTAATGTGAAACCTTTACTATTTTTAACGTATAATCCGAGTTTTTAGTCTAAAAATCTTGAAAAAAATAGAAAAACACAAAATAACCAAATGAAAATGTGAATAGAAACAAAAATTTACACATACATGAGGAAAATAAGGCAGGAGAAGATAAAACTATATTCGTAACATAAATTTGATTGCTACTTCGCGAATGCTGAATTCATGAGAATGTTGAGGGACTACTATATGCTATTGTTTTAGCATAATTTAAGAGAAATGTCAAGAGTTTTAGCATAGTTGAGAAATGTCAAGAGTCAAAACTATTTTCTTGATATGTTACAATAGCTATCAAACAATATTTCTGGGTATAATTTCATTTCATAGTTCGATATTTATATCGTGTTGTCTAATAATAATATGAGAGAATATGCTTGTTTTCGTTTTTCTATTATATAATTTACTTCTTTAGAAAATTATGAATCATCAGACTTCTTTCAGAAAACATATTTTAATCATCAAAGATTGATTTTTATTTTTATTTTATTTTTTAGCCATCGGTTTCCATTTGAAATCCTGTTTTATATTAAATTTTTACTCTAGAAATTAGAGTCAAAATTTAAAATAAAATAAAATTATTCGATTTATGATTATTATTTTAATTAAAAACAGAAAAACTGCAACATTCGGCAAAAATATTTTGATAAAAAAAATAAATTAAACTTACCTTGGAAAAAATTATAAAATAAAATAAATTATTGCACGGCAGTTTTGGTTTCTTTTATTATAAAAAAAAAAAAGAAATTCGATCTAAAGAAAATTTTTAAGATTAATTACCTTTTCTTGGATAAATTCGAAATTAATGTCGAAAATCGATGATGCAATAAAATATATTGAACGATCTAGTCGATAGTTTTGTGCATCAATGGAAGTAACATCTGGTTTACTAATATATATAAGATATATAGATTTAGATTTAGTTATATGGTTAATCAATAAGGTATAAAATTAATTATCCTTTTAGATAATTGACTTCGAAGGAGTTATAGAAACAGAACTGATGCAAATTTAATTATTATATTTATAGAAATTCGAAATGAATTATCATAACTTCCGATATTGTTGTATCTCAAACATAGAGTCAGAATCGAAAAAGTTGCACGATTATCAGCACATAAATCTTGTTTTTGTGTTCTAGAAAGACTGTTCTTTAGATATAAGTACGAAAATTTTATTTAGGTTAAGCATTTTTATGTAAAATTCATTTATTTTTGCATAAGTTTAACATTCTAAGATGCGGACTGTTAACATCCATAATTTGGTATGGTGAACTTGTTTTCAAAAAATGAATTAAATCAGGACAAATCGCGTGATTTAATGTGAACTAACGATTGAGTTAACCCTTTAAAGCTAGCCAATCAGTATGGAGTACACAAAACGTTACGACGCATCGCGTTGCCAAGACGCGTCGCATTGCATCGCTCGCCTTCTTACTATGTGTAATAAATAGGAGAGCGACGCAATGCGACGCGTCGTGACGCTTTATGTATTCGATGATGATTGGCTAGCTTTAAAGGATTAACTGATGTAAAGAATAAACAAAAGCGGAATGCTCAAGATGCTAAACGAATCAGAAATGGCGACTTTAATCATAAGAGAATGGAGCGTAACTTAATTGATTACACGTTGAGGTAATCCAGAATAGCACGAGTTTAAGATGATAAATTTGTCATTTTAATTCGAATCTAAGCAATAATAATTGAAACATATTAAATCTAGATACTAGGGGCAACGAAAATAAGGATTTGCGACTCTTATTGAGGCTTCTAAGATTAGATTATGAAGAAACGTAGACAGCTTCAAACGTTTTCTGATAGCTAACGCAATAAATGAAACAGAATGCTATCAGAAAAATAAAAAGAACATCTGGCTAGAAACGTTGAATGCTTACTGCCAAGATTGGTCTCCAAGTATCAAAAGAAATAAAGAATTCTAAGAAACGGTGGGAAAGACTAATTTCCTTTTCTGAGACCTATACATGTTTATTAAGATTCGAATCAAGAGAGTTTTCACACCTTAACTGAGTTAAATTTCACATTTTCATCGTATCAAAAGAAATAAAGAATTCTAAGAAACGGTGGGAAAGACTAATTTCCTTTTCTGAGTCCTATACAAGTTTATTAAGATTCGAATCAAGAGAGTTTTCACACCTTAACTGAATTAAATTTCATATTTTCATAGATTTTTTTTACATAAATTTTGGCTTTGGGAAGGTGAGATAGTTCTAGCGCTTTTTCCAATCGAAAAATAATGAATTTATTGAAAATTCTATTTAAAAAATTAAAAAAAAAAAGACAATCGGTTGATTTTAATGACAAAAAATTAAATGGAAAAAAAATCGATATTATACAACTTCCAATCGAAAAATAATGAATTTATTGAAAATTCTATTTAAAAAATTAAAAAAAAAAAAGACAATCGATTGATTTTAATGACAAAAAATTAAATAGGAGAAAAATCGATATTATACACCAAAAGATAATTTTTTAAAAAATATATCTGTTTATCATTTCGATGTATCATCAGTTGTAGCGATATAAAGTAGATTTTTACATTTATAAATTTATTCAGTTTTCATATTTATATCATCAGAAATTACCGGCAGAGATGTGTTTCAGATTTTAATATATGCATTATGTATCCCGTTTCTGGGATGTTTCGACTGATCCTTTCTCGGATATCATTAGTGCCGATATAGAAATTTGACCACTAGCTAGTTAAATGAATGTTAATAGAGGAAATCAGTAGATATTTTTTTATTTTGTAAGTTCTGTATAAACAAAAAAAAATCTACATATGCACAAATAATTCTTTCTTTATCTAATTCTAAATTTCTAAAACTTTAAACTGTTGTAATTAAGTTAAATATATATAAAGCTATAAAAATTTTTTAAAATTAATTAATTTACACGTTAAACAGGCTAAATTCTGTATCAATAATAATTTAATAATGTTTATAATTAATGTCATAAATAGAAATATTTTAATTCGTATGCATGCTAACAAAGTAATAGTTATTATTTTGTTGAACACGTTTAATGAACGTGGTTATGAGTTACACGTTTATGAGACAGTTTGTCACGTTATGAGACGGTTTGTCGACTTTTCTAGCAAAAAAATTTCCTCAAATTCCATTTTTCATTATTCGCATTTTATTTTTGCATATCTACTGTTATGCCATTGACAAAAAGTCGATTTTTGTTTCTATATATCCTTTGAGAAAGTTCTTAAAAAAATAATTACATACCTATTCTCTTACAGGACAATTTTTCCAAAAAAATTCATAAATTATTCTATTGAAAATAGTTAATATTACGTTTTAAAGTCGACAGACCTTAAGAACGAATGTGTATGCATTTTATAGAGCGCAAAAATCGGTTATGCTTTCTATTTCTTATCTCCACGTATGTGTGTATATATATATTTTACGTAGAAATAACTTCATTTATTCTCCATTTATTTTTTAACGTTTACGATTTTCACCATTAGTTCAGAAACGGGAGGCAATTTACAGGGAAATTTGACATTCAGATGGAATTGAACTTGTTTTAATAGTGAGTGTTGTATTCGTGTAACGAAGATAAATCGATGTGGAAAGAAAGAGTTTTTGCAGATATATATCCAAGATTTTTAAATTCGAAAAAAAATTTAATTTAATTTTGGTTTATTTTTAAACAAGTATATATATAATCTAATGTCTGTAGATAATTTAACTGTTTATGATAAAAGTATTGATTTTTTTATATACGACTCTGCCATTTTATCATCGAATTAAGTGCTGTTTCAGACATAAAAATCTACTTATATATTCTATCAATTTATGTAACGATATCGTAAATATCGTTGCATAAATTTAAATATTAGTAGAATTTATAAAAAAAAAAAAATAAACATATTATTTATGCCTCATCAATAACTTTTAGTTTTTTTTTAATCGATCAATTTTAGCCACGCTCAGGTTATCTCAGATATTTTATTGATGCTCGAAGCTCTTTTGCAATGTCTCCGATGAATTTTGCCTGTAAAATAATTTATTCATTAAAATTTTTGATTATGTTAATGCTACTACGCAAATCAAAGCGATAAACACGCGAATAACACCATCATCATGTGATATATATCTTCGATCTTACTGCATCAGTTACGAAAATAACGTCATTGTTATTAATATAAATATAAATTATATAATAAATATTTAAATTATATGGTCGTAGATTTATTAATAAATATAACCAGAGAAAATTCAAGATTTAAAAAAAAAATAATGTATATAACTTGCTTCTTTTTTTATGTGCATAAAACAAGATGCAAGCCATAGTAAACAAAATGGTGTTCAGAAATATCACGATTTATATTTTAGAAGTGGCTATTTTAATATTTAGAGGATATGTCTCGAAAATTTATAGATTCTTTTCTGCAATCACTCTAAAAGTGCTAATGGATTTTTAATATAGGAAAATAAATATTAAAATATTGTAAAGTGCAGTTTGCGATTGAATTTCGGAAATGAAATTTTGTTTATTTTTATTTATTTTATGTTTTTTTTTTATAGATAAAGAAATTGCAATGTTTTGATTTAATTGTAAACTTTAAATGAAATTTAATTGTAAACTTTAAATGAAATAATAATTTAAATAAAAAAAAAAATAGTAAAAGCGACGGTTTTCTTTTTTCATAAAGAAAAAAAATACCGGTAACTAAAATGTAATAAGTTTCTTTAAATATAATTTGAGCCATACGAAAATCTTTAACAGATCTTAATCTTGATAAGAAATAGACCCATAAAATTAATTCAATAAATGAATTCTTGAAGATTATCCGAAATTTATTGAAACGAATTATTTTAATCTTGATAAGAAATAGACCCATAAAATTAATTCAATAAATGAATTCTTGAAGATTATCAGAAATTTATTGAAACGAATTATTTACTTTATACAACCATTCGCATAAATAGGTACAACGAACAGTTTAGATGCTCAAGAAGACTTTTATTTTTATATACATATTTTTTTTTTTGTAAATTATCGTAAGCAAACAGTTTCTTTACTTTACACCAGATTGAAAGAAATCGATTTTTATGTATTTACGAAAATCCCATCCAATTCAATATTTCTGGATGAATTATTTTGAATTTTTGTTCGTCACCAGCTTTAAACTGTATTCATTCTCTCTCTCTCTCTCTCTCCCACGTTAGTATTATTAAAGTATGACTGGCACTTATTCACTTATTTAATCGGATTCTGTTTAGTGGAAGTAGATAAAAAAAAATAATAATAATAATAAAAGAGTAAGATATATAATTTTTTTTTCTTCTATTTAATGGATCGTAAAGATAACGCTAAAGATATTAGAGAAAAAAGTTTTATAGTTCTCGATATATAAGATTTGTCTTTTAAAGAAAAGAAAATAATAATTTTTATCGGGATAATCTCCATTCTTTTCAAATTATCTTGGATTAAAAATGTACCATGATATAAAATCGGATTTATTTTATAACGAACTCTACCAAAGTAAACTTTTATTTTATATATCCTACTTTCGTGTATTTATATCTAATGATATCCAATTCGTAATCTTGTTTTTTCTATAACTATTTGTCGTGTAATCATGTTTGAAATGTCATCCTGTGCATAAAATAGTTATGAACTTCAATGATGATTAGAATTTCTACGGATATATCAATCTAAGTTATCCTCATACGACTAATTCAGATTGATCAAAATATTTGTATATCATATTTATAGATACTAGAAATTACCCGTTCATATAAATGAGCGGAAATATAATCTTATAATACTGTATATAACGACGATAAACACCTCCGAATTTGTGCAGGGAATCCATCGATGAGAGAATCATAAAATGGCATCCATTATTATGTTACAGCGACCTACAATTTCAATGTAATTTTTATTCTTTAATTTTTAAATTATTAATAATAACAAATAATTTTCGCTGTCGCAGACATCCAAAAATTAGACCTTTCTAAAGATACACTATTTATAGAAATCGGTACAGTAGTTCAACCGAAAAAGGAACATCCAGCCAGCCAGCCACGTTTGACTATTAATATGTGTATATATGATGTAATCAACTGTTATTTATCTTTTACGTCATTAAAATTACGTAAGTACTTTTAGTGACGTAAATTAAACACTACAAGTACACTGAATGTACGTAAGTAATACGTCTTACAATTATCCATAATCAACTATTATTTATCTTTTTATGTCAGTTATAAGTGATATATAATGTCGACTATGGTAGAAAGAAATATATGCTCCTCTTATAATTATGTATAAATTTAACTGATCATAAGTTTGAGAGAAAGTTTGATCATATCTCTGAGTTTACATGATAAAAGCCTATAAAAAAATGTATATTATTTTCAACATAAACTCAAAATATGGAAGAAAAATGGTAATTTTTCTATGTAATAATGTCAACAATATGATATATCGAGGTAATAACCATAGTCAATCATCTCTTGAGCCGAAAAATTCGCACTTCCGTATTGTTAACAATAGAAAATTATCGTTATCAATTCACCAAAAATGAAGCTTTATCTATTGCAAACATTTAAAGTCTGTTTTCCTTCACTTGTTAATGGACAAATGCCAGCAATATAGGTCCATTGAACTCGAAACACAACAATTTGGAAGATGGTTAATTGTGTAACATAAACCTTTCGATGTTACTAGTGGATTTAAGCGGCTTGTACATTCTGCTTCTATTTTGTTTGGTAGCAGATGGTCGACATGGCGAAAGGAAGCTAGTTGAAAAGTTATTGATTGCAAAATTTTGACTAGAAACCTCTTAACAACAAAGCATATTATACGAAGGCATTATTTTTAATCTTGGTCACGTTTATATGCGAAAGAGTATTTAAAAATATCTCTTCACTAAGTCGTTCGATTGAAGTCGTTTCGAAATGTTTAAATTATCAGATTTCGTAATTAAGATGATTATGTTTACAATCTCCTTCTACAAAACTTTTGAATTTTTGTTTTTAAACAAGAATTCCAATAAAATAAAATAGAAATATTGACATAATTCTGAATGTTGTTATCGCGAAAATAACTTAATAACAGGATTTAGAATATCATCACCGAAAGAAGAAAATTGAAAAAGTAAAAAATAACATCGACCAATGAAAGAGGTATCCGTTGATTAAGGTAATATAAAAAATATCCTATTTTCTTCTCTAATACATAAATTTTTTTATGCGAAAAATCATAAAAATAAAGGATTTTGTGTCATTTAGAAGTATATATATATATATATATATAATCTTGTTTACAAACACAACAATAATACAAAAATAAAATAAAATAAAGTTGAAACGAATAACAAAATAACTTTCGAAATTTATCTTTTAATAAAAAAAAATTCTCTAAATTTATAAATTTAATATATTTGATGGCGTGTGGCCGACTGTTTTCCATCAAAATATATTTTGTCAAAAGCCAGTTAACGATACCAACGAATAGTGGCAAGTACGAGTGGTATGGTCAACATAATTTGCCAGCATGACAAGCAGCACATTCTACAGGTGATACACGTAATTTATCACATTGTTCGCGATCTTATATCCACATAACAGAGCGAGCAGAGTGGTACGATGTTATTAACGTAACTTTGATAATCGGTAGTTTACAGGATGCTGTTATAATCACTTACCGACCACACGAACTAAATCAAGCGATAAAAAAAAAAAAATAATTCTATGATTATTATCAATTTACGAATTTTAAAGTGCGTTAAGAAGAATTCTAAAATAAATTTACCGAAAATCTGTTACATATTTATAAGATTTTTGCATATTTATAAGTCATTCTTTGACGATAACGAAGTTCGGAGTTGCGGTTGTCTTTAAATCTGTAGAGGATTATTCTGCTTAGATGTCAGTTTAAACATTAATCCGATATTTAGTTTGGTAAACGATAAACAGGAAGTAAACTGCATAAAATTAGTCTTTATTCGACAATTATCGCCTTGGTGTTTAAACTTTAGCGACTTTGTGTCGTTAAAGTTTAAATATTTAAACTTATAATTTGTGAAAACGTCTTTTAAGATCATTCAGATTCAGGAATTCATTTCTTCGAGGACATTCGATATTTTCCGCATTATCTTTAGTAACTGTCATCATTATTAGTGCTCTTGTCTTCTAGAATTACCGTATAATAATAATTCAGTTAATTTTTAATTAGTATTTAACATGGACATAAACTTTTATGTTCTTTTGTTCAGTCATTGAAGAGACATTCGGCATCTTTATATCAAACGAGAGCGGGATGAACTTGGGATGCTGAAGGATGATATATATTTTAAGCATCCTTAGTAAAAGATCGGTAATCTTTGAAATAAATTAAAAATAAAAGAATCCTACTTACAAAAATTCATCAAAGGAACAAATTTTATTGCGATAAATAAGGCGTTGGCGATACCGCAATATATCATTCTCTAGCGACAATCTAACTTATTTGATTATACATCTCGAATAAGTTAGATTGTCGCTAGAGTTCTAAGTTTAAATATAGAAAAAAAATGATATAAAAATTAATAACAATAATGAATTATTTCCTCGAAAAATTATAACAGAGAGAAAAAAAAAACATAAAGTTAACAGTACGAAATAAATTAATAAGAATGCCAAAAAAAAGGTGGATAAGTCGGAAAATAAATCTTTCTAGAACTAAAGGCAGATAATTGATTATAAAACCGAATCCACAAAACCAGGAGAGTTTAGATAAGTTATAATCCTTTTGTCGTTTAATTTGCTTTATTTTGTTACTATCGTCTGATAACTTTCTTTTAATTGAAGAGAATTTGCAGTTAAATAAAATTAATGTAATTAAGTTACGGGGTTTTAAAATATTTTTAGTTTGGTTATTTAGTAGAATCTTGATTAAACTTTAATTAAAATAACTGTGACTTATCTATTATAAATAATTTTATTCATTCTAAATATATAAAGAATGTTTAATTTCCTTTCTCACGCTATTGTTTCTTAACATATTCTTTATTAGATTAATTCTGTACACTTAATACTCACGATTTCGCTCGACGATTTTCATTTTTGATTTTATACGATTTCTAATAACTTAAATATAATTATTGTTTAATAGTTTTGTCATAAGTTTCGGCTCCTCAACTTACGACGCTTCGGACTTACGTATATTTTGAATTGTCGTCATTCCCCAGAGTTTCAGTGTTTAATTGGAGTTATGGCTCTTCAGCAGCAAAGTTTTGGGGGATAAATGTTCGCTTTTATCAAAATAAGGTGTGCAATCTTTATTTTAATTATAAATGTTTCATTTACAATTACAGTGCTTCGACTTACTGATATTTTCGAGTTATGGCTTCAGTCTGGAACAAAAGATGACATAACTCCGGGGTTTGCCTGTATATATCCCAGAGTATATATACATACAGTAAATATCAGATCATCCCAAAAGTAATGTCTGTTTTAGCATTAAGTTCTGAAAGGATATAAAAAATAAATCGAAACTCAAAGTTTTGTGAAAGCTTTAAAAATTCATGTCTAGACAAGCTGAGACACGTTTGAACAAGTACAGTTATAAAAAGACATCACTTTTGGGATGTCTGATATATACATACAGTACAGAAAGAAGTAATATTATAATTTTTATCATATTTCTTTCGAAAGGATTCGCGAAAACAGGAAAATTTATATCACGATCAAATGCAGAATTAAGTTTACGGATGGCTTTAAGTTTCAATATTTAATCGTAAGGAATACTTTTTTAGCAGTTATTAAAAGATTTAGCGACGTTAAACAAACAGATAAAATGTCTTAATTTAGTATTAACGATACTTTAAATTTGGTTTCAGTCATTAAAAAAAACCATTTATTTTTAACCGAAAATCATTTTGAACATAGATAAAAAGTGACACGCATTTCTTTAACAGAACAAAACTTCTTGCATTCAATCAGTAGGCCATTCTTAGCAATGGATTCTAAGAATGTTTACAATTAAAACTTAATTGAATACGACAAATTTCGTTCTAAATTGGATTTCATATTAAAATACCAAAGGTTGAAAACACATTTATATCTCAATATGTCGTAAGACGAAATTGGACTTCATTTACATCTTTAACTTTTACATCTTTAATTTACATCTTTTCTTCCTCTTCTTTTCTAATTGAAGAACGGGAGGCGAGGGGAAAAAAAAAAAACTATTAATTCTTAAAATATCAGCTGGCGTAACATAAATTGAATTGTCCTAACTTTTGTGTGACGGTTTGTAACGCTCGCAGAAATATCGTAACTTTAATAACGTCCTGTTAATTTTGTCGCGGAACAAATTTTTATCAAGTTTACAACGATTCAGATTAATTTTCGATAGGAAATTGCTTGTTTTAATTAAATTAACATCTTCGAATCTTTACTATAATCAAGTTTAAAGTTATCCGGAATAAAACATTTCATTAGTTAAAGAATCAGTTGAAATGTTAACAGTGTTCATCAGTTTAAAATTAACATTCAGAACGGGAACGAATTGTTTATAAACTGAACGATAGTAACAGGATTGTTTTAATAAATACAAATTTCTCTTTTCTATCTACGAAAATCGTATATAATTTTTCGTATAATCGTCCAGTTTCTTATGCTGTATACTGTATAGAGGTACTTGTGAATATTAAATCCGAAGAGAGAATAATATCAATATTTGTTCGCAGTTCAAGACGAAAATAAGTCGAATAAGAAAACATCTTCTAACTTATCGTAATTTGAGAAAAATCCATAATGCTGACGGTTAAAGTGTTTTATTTACGATTGTCGAAAAGTATCAAAATTTAACAATTAATATAAAAAAATTTTATGATTATTGCTGCATAGTTAGTGCTTTGGCGCTCTCTTTTCAGCTCATAATAACGTTTTAACTCATAATAAAAATGTTTATTTTGCTTTTAAAATAATCGAGATTTTTATAATTTTATTCGCATTCGTCTAGAATTAATAAATATTTAGAAACATCGCATTTAACTCGCTATACTATTAGCGAACAGCATAACTGTTGCACGACGTAAAAGCATTCTGGTGATTGATGTCAGTATAAATATGAATACTCTTGATGATATATCATTATTAAATATTAAGAACATAAACATAATCCTACGATATAAGTTGTTATGGCTCCTGTTATTTTTTAAGTTTAGCTCTTCTTTACGAATGCATTCAATCGTTTTTTTCTTTTACTGAGTTGTTTTTAGGTGAAGTTAATGTTTACAACGGTATGACAATTCTCAGAGATTACTATAATACTATTAAATAAACTTACATTCATAGTTCTTTTGATTTCTACGTCATTAATTAAGAGTTAATTCGTGTTGAAAGATCGCGATAATTCGTGCTGGTAAGCGATAAATGAATGGTAATTAAAATTGAACGCAAATGAGAAAATCAAGTTTCATAAAACAGGAGTCGAGTTTGTTGTATGAAAATAATGAAAAATTGGTTAAAACTAAGCAACAACTGCTAATATTTCTCTCACTCTTTATTTTTTGTTTGTTATAATTAATTGTTCGCGATGAAACTAACTTCCACCTGAGTTGAGTTGTGAATGCAAATGCAGTTGGAATTATTTGTGTTTTGCTATTTCTGTTAAATCCCAGTCTTATTTTCTTTCTAGTAATGAGTTGAATTCGTATGTTTATTGTTTGTTTATAAGCACGGTTTTAATTAATATCGATTTCCATTATTCCATACGTCACAAGAAAAAATTACCATAATGAGAAATCTTGATATAAACTCCGCATCTTTGATTTTATCGAGGAAACGACAAAATTTAAAAGTTACGTAAATAAAAAATCGCTTATTTTCTAATATTGTAACAAAAATTATGATTTTTTTTTCTTTTTTAAAGAACATAAATGTCTAGTGAACTTATAATTAAATCCGCATAAAGTTTGATCATTACAAGTTCATAAAAAATTCCGTTCGCATCTGCATAATGTCAGAGCGATAAGTGAAGGCGATTATTTGCATAATCTAACACGCTGTATGTATTAAATAAAATAAAATAAAAGCCGCGAATTATCAAAAATAATGAAAAATGAATTAATGCAATATAATTTTTTTTCTTCCTCTTTCTATCATCCATTTATTAATGGTAAAGCATCTTTAATCACTTAGCGTGAAAAGAGATAGTTTTAGAGATAAAAATTTTTATTCGAATAATTCGCTTATTAATTATTATTATTAAATTATATTTAACTGAATGCGAAATTACAAAATAAAAAAAAAAATTAATATTTTATTACATAATGTAATTCACTTCATCAAATGAAATTAAAAATATTTTATTTAAAAGTTTGTTAATAATAATAATAATACAAAAATTACAAGTGGAAATTTTATTACAATTAATCAGCGAACTTATTTACGCATTAAAAAGTATTTTTATTAGCATAAGTAAGAAATTTTATAATGTTTTCAAATAAAGAAAAATGCGAAAGAGTGAGAAATCAATTAATCTTTTTCCATTATTATTACATGTATCATCTTCATTATTGCCCATACAGCCTTTGATGGGAATATTACCAATTCTAGCATTCATATCTCCAATGATAATAAGGTAATCTGTGGTGATAATTTTATTAAATATACCTTGTATTGATTATAGAATTTTCACTTTCATCTTCTTTCCCTTCGTTTGGGGCATAGATTCCTATAATTGTAAAGTGGTTTTGAAATAACTTCATCCTAATCTGGATTATTCTTTCATTGTGAAAAGTATTAGTTTCAATATTTTCTTTAAGTGAACTATGTATCATTAACATTATTCCACTTCTTGTTCTTTCTTCTCTATTGATTCCAGAATATAGTTGTATGTAGTTAGAAGTGTATTTTGATCCTCTTAATTTTTTCTTAGATTCAGATATGGCAGCTATAGTAATTTTTGCATTTGAGAGTATTTCATCTAATTGTTCATCCTTGTATCCAATTCCCTAAACATTCCAAGTAGCAAATCTTGGCAGATTTCTTTTTTCCAGCTCTTGTCCTTTTTCATGCTAGGTTCAGAATCCATCTTAGACCATCCAGATTTGTTTCCTTTGTGAGACTTGAAAGCAAGAAAAATTTCCTGCAGATTAATAGCTAACTAAAATGTAAGAACTTGTAAATCAAGAATCAATTCCATAGACATAATATTATAACCTGGAGTTCCTTTCTTGACAAGGAAATTTGACCATAATAAAATTTAATTAAAGGTCAATAAAATCAATAATATATGATTAAATAATGATTTATTTATCTAAATAAATGAATATAGTCTTTAAAATCAAACAAATTATAATAATAAAGAAATTATTTATATCATATTAATGTTAGAAAATTTTTATTATTTATTATTATTAGCAGGTAAGTAGATGAGCTTTATACTGATGAACTATTACCTTGCACAATCCAAGAATAGAAGTTAATTACATAATATGCCAATAAAATTAAAGAACTACTACTGCTTCTTAGGAGCTGTTTTGAATTTTCTGATTTCAAAGCTGATGATAGAGTTTCTGCTACAAAAACAATTGTACTATATTGTATAGCTATGTATGCGTTTAAATATCTTTTTTATGAATACAGTGGTACCTTGGTTAACAACAGTAATCCGTTCCATGATTACCGTCGTTAACCAAAACCATCATTATCCAAGGCGCGATTCCCCATAGGATTTACTTGAAAACTGATTAATTCGTTCTAGCTCCTTCCCACAACCATAGTAAATATTAAAAATGCAGATAAAACTCATTTAAAATGTCCAAAAAATATGGAAAATATCACTTATTTATTATATTTGCTACAAAAAAATTAACATTAATAAAATGAATTGTTCATGAAAACACTTTTAATTATCAATCTCACCAGAAGGACAATTGGACTCACTTCGGAATTTTTTGAGAAACGAACCCGTAAACACTGATTAGAAGCTTATAGATTCAATTATTATTATATAGATAAGATGTGATTTTGCTTTTTAATGGCGAACGAACAGTGACACACATTTGCCGATTTATTGTCTATACTGTATGAACTGTAGGATCTCGGACATACGTTTTTTTTTTTCTTTCTACTGAAACTGCCACGTCACACCACTTGCAGGTGTCAGGAATCCGAAACTACCACTTGCAGGTGCACTTGCAGGAATCCAAAACTGCCACGTCACACCACTTGCAGGTGTCAAGTAATATATAACACAAACAAACAATAGAATCAGACTTTGTTCGCAGAATTTAAAATAATAATCGTCTAGAAATCATCTTTAAGAAACTAAAAACTA
>AYEL01074465.1:0-39715 GCA_000484575.1 Olivierus martensii | reverse complement strand
TGTATCCAGAATAGTAAATGATCAACAACTTGCTTCTTTTGGTCTAATGTTAGTTTGTTTAATTTTCTTTTACTGCTTTTTAACATCTCTAAGGAAAGTTTAATCACAGCAATAGAAGAAACAATATGCACAATTCTCAAAGGAAAAAATAAAATATAAACCAACCAAACCAAGTTAATTATAGCCAAATATTTTTAATTTTATTGCAATAAAATATTCTGGCTATAATATGTCTAGTTTTGGTTTGATTTTTCTCAATACTCAGTGTTTGTATTGTATATAATAAGTAAATCATGAATTTATAAGTCATCAGCAACCACCTCAAGGCATGATTAATCAATATTATAAATTTCTCTTTCACAAATTCCTTTGGTTAATCTTCTAAACCTAAATAAAATTTAAGATTTTATTTCAACCAATATTCAAAAAGTGTCCATCTTATTACAAGCAGTTGTTCAAGATGCAAGATAGAGAGGTGTCCAGGATATAGAGGTTTGGACATATAATAAAATATAGGCTTTTGTCCGGTTCCAGGAAAAGTTGTTCAACATAGAGAGGTGTCCAACTTGACAAGTTTCACTGTATTATTATTGTAACAACTAGAACTTGTGAATTGTTTAAAACAAAGAAGGGAAATGGAGTATCACATAGCAATAAACAATGTTGTAATAAAATGGTAGTTCTAAAAACACAGGAATCTCAAAGGACAAGTAAAACATAAGACATTATCTTTCCTGAGAAAAAGGTGAAAGATAAGGTCAAAATAAAGTTTCATATGAGATGGAGAATTATCATCTATCGTACACAGTTGGTGTCAAGATTTCTTTCTGTGTGGTGCTGTTCTGTAAAGAATCAGCCCTAGATTTCTCCCTGTGTGGTACTGGTCTATCCACAGCTGTGCTAAGCCAAGGTGCTAAACATCAACTCCAGCTACAGTATTCAATATTTTTAAAAGAAGAAACTTGTGCTTAAGAGACTAAAGACTAATTTTATTTGGACTAAAGACTGTTGAAAGGAAGAAATCATTGCTTCAGATTTCCCATGCATCATTGTTTTATATATATATATATATATATATATGTATTTATTATTCAAGTGACTTGTACCACACATCTCTCTCTCAAATAAAGATCCTTGGTTGATTAAACCATTGTAGTTGTCATCACTGTATCAGAAGATTTCATTCACCCGTTCAGACTTAAGCGCGATTGCCACATACGACCGCATTAGGCCTAAACGCCTGTACAGCTGGTCCTGGCAGATCCACAATACTATGGAGAAGATAACTTAAGATTTGTTCAACATTAGATGAATATTGTTTCTGAAATGTGTTTTTATCTACCGCAGCTTTTGTATTTTTATTTTCTGATTTTAAAAATACTTTGAAATACTCCAAAGAATCAGATGCCGCTATTTTGCTTTATCTGTAAAGTGAGGTCGAGCAAAGTAAATTGCCACTTCATGAGAGCTGCACCAACGCCATGCAGCGAGATTTTAGAAATGGGTTTGATTCACTACAGCGGTTATTTTAGAAATGCTTCACTGTACAGCACTGGAGAAGCGCTGCATAAAGAAACAGACCCTAGCTTGGCTGCATTTCCTGCAAAATGACTGGCTGCTATAAAACAATAAAAGTGCCAGGCCCCTTTTTATAGTCTGAGGTTGTTTACATTAAGATTTTCTCATATTTTACTAAATTATCAGTAACAGTAAATAAAGATCAACTTACTAGACTGCTATAATTTCTGTATTGCATTTCCAACATAAGCACATCAAAGCTTTGATGTGCTTATGTTGGAAATGTAGTAACAGTAAAACAATAAATAAACAAATAAGTAAAAATATTGTTTATTTTAACAGAATTAACCAAAATTTTTATATTATCTGCAACATTTTTTCAATTTTACAAATTTTACAGCTCATCATACTAAAATTCCATGTTTACTTAAAATTTAAAATAAAAATTTATCTCACCCCAAAACCAAACTAAGATTACTAAAATATAATAGAGGATTATTCTGCTTTCTATTCTATTTAATTATCAATGACTTGAAAATACTATGAGATGAGGAAGTCCAAATTGTTTGATTGCTGTTAAGATTTCTCTGATGGTGATTAGAATATTCCCATTGCTATTAAGAACAATGAATATGCAATTTAATCATAATTCAAATAATTCTAATTTTGTTAAAATATATATAAAGATATAAAACTAAATGAGTATATTTGAAATTAATTTAGATATGCCATTTTTGAATTAGAATTTTTGAATTAAAATGTTTTCTTAAATTGTTTTTAAGTATATATTTCATTTTAAGACTTAGGAACTTTTATTGCAGAATAAGATAATAATAATCAAAATTAAAATTAGTGCTCTTCCCTTATAGAAAGTGTTTATTGATAAGTTCTTACTGCTTGGGTGGATGCAAAAGTTATAATACTTAATGTTCCTGTTAATTCTTTAATTTTCAGAGAAGTTTTGGAAATTGAACATTTCCATGACTTTAATAACCCTCCCATATTGATACTGCAAGTCTGTTCTGCTATAATAAATTTTTGTACAATAAATTTCATTAAAATCAAACTACTGCATCATAGTATATGACATAGCTATGAAGTGAGAATTATTTCCTCTTATCTCATAACATATTTTTTTCATTTTCATTTTAGTTAAGAGCGTAGGGGGCCACAAAAAAATCACTTTGAGGGCCGCCAGTTTGACATACCTGCTATAGACCAGTGCTTCTCAAAGTGTGATCTCTCTTTATCAGCCCACATTAGTATTTTGTGCCCACTTTTTTGTGAGAATCCCGCAAGGTAGCACTGTCGTTGATTGTTGTTGTTCAACAGTCAGCGGTCAGTGCTGACACCAGAGGAAGATTATAGTTATAGTGATTCCTCAACACTAATGTCCGAGTGATGAACAGAAGATACTTTCTAATATTGTCAAGGATGGCTGTCTATTAGCGAGCGTGTTTATTAACACTCATGTTAGTTATTCATTAACGTGTTTAATGTTCGAGTGGCTATTATTAGCTAGCGTGAGTAAGAGGCACAGAGGTCCAGGTTGAAGGAAAGACAATCAGACAAAAGATATATTAACATAAACAATAACATTTATTATCAAATAAGAAACAGAATAATTATAATGTTAACGAAAACAAAGGAATCGATTTGAATCTTTATAGATTCAAATCGATAAACTCCTAACAAATTTGGAATTTTGCGAACGTACTGATGGTTCGAGAGTTATGTTAAAATAGGCGAACGTACTAATGGTTCGTTATTATGGGCGAACGAGCAAACGGTTCATAAGTTATACAGTCGGCAGTCAGGTTGACTTGTGCAATCGCTCCTTAAGCACTACATACCTGGACAAGCATCCTGGATGAGTCGGACTTGGAACTCCTTCTCCAAGGGAGGACTAGGTTATCTCCCTGGCTGGTAATCCTAAGTACTCAACAATGAACTCAGCAACTCATCTGACAACTCATCATCAACTCACCAACGACCCAGCCTCTCCCCTCACTTTTTATCTGTTGACAAGGGAGAGCTCATGAGTCAGTCTTGACATCATTCAGATGTCGAAATCTTAGCTGTTAGCAAGGAGAGTTCCTTGTTGGTTGTCCGACATCTTTATTATTTTAGGTCCTCGTCCAGGTGGTTGCCAACCAGATTGTTTAGATTAGAATGAATCAGAAAGGAAGCTAAGTCAGCATTTCCTTTGCTTTTGAGATAAAATTTGGGTGAATTTAATATTTTACAAAAATTAAATAATATAATATTATTGACAAATAAATTGATTAAGTTATACAATTGGAATAATATTAAAATTGACATAATTTTTATGATGAATACAAAAGAATTAATTCGTTAAATATGGTGACAAAATGGTGGGTCCCCTGGACCTCACATCTTCACCAGCCTAGCATTCTCATCGCATTAGTATTTTGTGCCTGTATTATCAAACCGCATTCTCAAAGTGTGACCTCTCTTTATCAGCCCACAAATTTTAGGAAATATTTTAATTCATATTCCTAGTTTATATATATCTATACCCAGGATCACAAAAATATTTTCTTGGGTAAAAAGGGGTTGCCAAGTGGAAAAGTTTGAGAAGCATTGCCATAGACCATTTGTACTCAACTTTTTTTTCCCCAGGCCACATACATTTGTTTGCTATCTCAAGCAGGCCATAACATGCTATATTAACAGTTGGTGCAACACTTTGTTGTTGTTGTTGCAATGATTTCTCTAAGAAAGCTAATTTTTCACGTTTTATTAAAAATTCACGAACAAAAGTATCATTAACTGATTTATGTTTCATAGTATAATGACGATCAATGTTATATTTTTAAGATGATACTTTTTGGACAAATCAAACACGTTGCTCAACCTTCTATATTCCTCTTCCCAGTTATCTCAAAACATACATTTTTTCATCAGATGTTTTTTTAATGTTATATTTTTAAGATGATACTTTTTGGACAAATCAAACACGTTGCTCAACCTTCTTTATTCAACATAACAAAATATTCCTCTTCCCAGTTATCTCAAAACATACGTTTTTTCATCAGATGTTTTTTGTTTGTTATTTGAAGACATCATTATGGATGTTTAAATTATAGTTTGATATAAAAATAGTATGTTACAAAACAAGTTTTTCGAATTACTTATGATAAATAAAACTATAATACTTATTTATAAATATTATAAATAAATATTAATAAGGGATTTTATAGTAATTTATAAAACACTGCAATCCCTTATAATTTAATTGACAATCAGTTGTTGCCATTAATTTCAAGATTTTAAGAATTTAAATTCATGGCTGTGAATTTTGGGCCATAGGTTGAGTATGGCGGCTATAGACTAATCAGTATTTACCAACATAATAATTATAGCGTTATCTAATGACATACTGATTATTGTTCTAATGCCAACCTTGTCATACTCCATGTTTATACTGTTTTTTATGCTTTAAAAATTGATCAAGTAGCTAACATTCTTTGGCAGATGACTAAATTTGGGAATAATAAAATTTGTTTTTGATAATTTTAATTAAATTAAATTAAAAAGGCCACAGAATTAAATCAAATATTTTGCAAATTAATAATGAACAAGCCAAACTTCCCCTGGCGGATAAAGTTTTAAGTTATATTTTAGAATAATAATTATTTTTGAATTACAGCTACAGTGCCACCATCTATTGAATTAATGATTAAATAATTTTATAATTACGTACTAAGGTGGCGCCATCTAGTAATTAATGATTAAACTATAATTTTATAAATTTATTTTCCCGAAATAAAATTTTCGCACCGCACCGGAATCGAACCAGGATCTTTGGGTTAACGCCCCAACGCCTTAATCAGTTAGACCACGGTGACATGGCGGAAATTCCATTTCGGGAAGCTTAAGTACTCATGAGTACTTAAGCTTCCCGAAATGGGACTCATTATCTATGGGAGAAGGCACTATACAGTAAGAGAGTCATCCAATAACTTACGAAGATCAACTACAAATCGTCCTGCAATCGACCTGTTGGCCACCCCTGGGCTATATGACTGCTGAAGATCTTAATAAAATTTTTTTGAAGCAATATCAGAAGTGAACAGAAAAAAAATTGCTTCAAAATTTATGGATGGTCCTAATATAAACCTAAAGTTCTTAAGAGAAGTCAGAAGAAAGTCTTGTGAAATAATAGATATAGATCTTGTGATTTACATGTTGTACATGACACATTCAGGACAAGACACAAGCAGTTTTGAATGAACCTTATAGAGCATGATGCACTTTTTGCTCCAGATATTTTAGTTTTAGTAATATGGGCCAACAAGCAATAAAAAGTCACAAATCTAGTAGAAAGCATATTCAGTCTTTAAATGTATAAGAAATCAAGTAACATACAAAATTTTGTTGTAAAAGATGTACGGTCACCTGTTCTATTGGTATTATCTGAACCACCATACTCTTAAAAGCTGTTTCTATGATGAAATCACAAACAGTTTTTGTAGAGTTTAAGAAAAGGGTTTAGAAACTGAAATTATTTAGGCAATGAAAATTATAACTTCATATAGTTCCTATAATACTTTTAATGATGCATAAAGTATTTTTAAATGCATGTTCTCTGATAGTGAAATAGCCAAGACATTAACAGTAGGATGTACAAAATTAACCTATTTGGTATCATTTGGAAGTGCACCTGTTTTTAAAAGAAATTTGCTTTCAGAATTATCTGGGACTTGTTTTTATATGTTTTGATGAAGTTTTTTAAATGCTATTTCACAAATGGATCTGTATATTTTTGTTCAATATTAATTTGCAAAATGGTTTATCCCCTGTACGTTAGTTGTTTATAATTGAATCAAATATTTTAATATGATTATCATTATAATGCATATTAAGCTTTTATGAAGGATTCAAAGATTTAAAAAGTGAGAAGATGAATGATTTTTTCTGGTCTTCCTTTAAACAGGACAGAGGTGATTGAAGCTGATCATGTTTTCTTTTTAAATTATAATTTTTCTCTTAGAAATCTAAACATCTGGTTTTGTTATTTCTATTAGTGTAATTTATTGCGCAACAACCACATCCTAGTATTTTCTTTGCACAAAGTGATACAGAAGAGTCATCAATCACGTTCTCCTCAGTAAATTTATTATTCATACTGCTCAATCTTAAATGAAAACATCCATAAGATCATTTCTTGTAACCCAAATGGCACCCATATGTTGCAATGCATGTGCGTCATATTGATCTTACTCGTGAGAATGGAGTGAGAGCACTCTCTTAAGGTTATGAAAGTAACTGCAAGCCATCTAGCAACACTCTGGCACTATTGTCTTTAAAAAAATATAGGGGCGCTATAAAAGAACTTTGCAGCAGGGCGCTGATTACCCTAGGGCTGACTCTGACTGTAAATCAGCACCTTGTTCAGTTTTTCATTGATAAAAAGAGGTCTTTCCATGAACGAGGAATTATGAAGCTACCTGAATGATGGCAAAAGGTTATCGAGCAAAATGGACAATATATCTTTGATTGATCTATGTTCTTTATATAAATAAATACACTTTTTAAAACATAGAAAAAATGCATAATGACTTTTAAGACAACTCAATATATAGCTCATTGTCTGCCAGATACAGTAGGTGTACAATATAGTATATAACATATTATTTATAAATTTTTAAGATAAGTTTTTAAGAAATTCTCTTATATTAGGCAGGCGGTGATAAATGTACTACCACATTATAATGAATCATTGCAATGCACACTAATTAAATCCTCAAGTTCAAATTATAAATTGCACTATTTTAAAAATTTCTGTATTATGATAAGTAAATAAGAGCTATATTTAATTATTTTTATGAAATGAAAATTATTATGTAAAATTTAATTTAATTTTATTTATTAAAGTTATAATTTCTGAAATGCTAAACAACAACTACAATTTTCTAATAATTTATAATATAATATTGTTAATTAAAAAATAAAATACCTCAATGATATCATCAGGACTTTCTCTTGTACTGCTTACAAGTGCTATTCCTCTATCCATTGAATAAACATCAATAGGCAAACTTGAAGATACAGAAGTAGATAATGATTGATGAGAAGTATATACAGATATACCTTGGGTATCAATTAGAGTATTTGCACTTGAAACTACATAAGGTGATGCAGGTCTCTCATTCATGTTTTCAATAACATGAGACCTAAGATTTGAAGAAACTGATGAAGAAGTAGATGGAGCTTCAAGTTCTGCTGCATATTTCTGTGCTAACATTTGTTTATGATTAATTGGAAATGAAGAACCAATGTTGTGACTCATAGATGAAGTGCTTGATATCATAGTTGGTAACATCTCTCTTTGTGTTAATGAAGGTGGCAACAAATTATGGGTGATAGCAGCTACTGAAATATCTGCAGTTAAAAACTGTGACTGATCATTAGTTAAAACTGACCGGTGTGATAAACTCTGACTAGATATTACTGGTCTGTGAAGATTTTCCAATGATAATGTAGTATCAGGACGAGAATTATTCACAAAAGCAGTGAGGCTCCCTCTATCTAATATAAGGGGTAAACCTAAATTTGATGAATTTTGTTGGGATAGATTAGCTGCATGTTGTAATGTCAAATGAGAATTAACAGTAAGAGGGACATGTCCTAAAGCTGACTCTTGAGACACTGATGTCTGTTGTAAATTAGATGCTTCAGCTTGAAGAGATAAAGAATTGGTTTCTGAGGTAGATGGAGATGATGTAATTACATTTTCAGGAGAATGCCCTCGGGATGACAAGTGCTAAAAATATACAGTATATGATTTTACTAATTTATTAATGATTTTGTAAAGTTTTAATTTATTCAATGATTCTATATAACTAAAATGAAAACTAAAGCATTAAATAAATATTCACAGATTAAGAAGCTAAATCTATAATAAATTTTATAAACTCAAATTCTGTAAACTCCAAAGTCCAACACCATCAAAACAAAAAAATGATGGATTTTAAAATAGTTTAGATTCTAAAAAGATATTAGTCAGATACCATGGATGAAAATACTTATGATAAGAATATACAAAGTAGGATCAAAAGTAACAGAATTCTTTTATTAATCCGTTGATGTCCTATGATGATCAGGTTCATCATAGAAGTGTAACAAAAAAAACAATAAAAAACAATTAAAAAAAATTCAATCCTGAGTTATACAGTGCAGCTATCTAGGGTTGTCTACATTCATTCAGTCTGCCTTGATGTTGCCCCCCAAAAAAGACAAAGAATTATTTTATTTAATATAACATTGCAAATAAAATTACAAACTGAACAACATTTAAATTAAAATTGCATGTACTTTTTTAAGCAATTATCAGTACATCTTCGAACTTAAGATCATATTGTTTTATATTTAATGCTTCTAAACTTTTTATGGGAATGGTTTCAAAATCATAATAATTATGGTTTTGAAGCAAGTCCCATAAAAAGTAATTACGTAAGATAAAGTATGACTATATGTTTCTCATGCATGCAAAATAAACTTCCTTTGTAGATAATTATTAAAATTTTTTAAAGTATTTTGGACTGAATATTATTATTATATTCCTGGATAAATTACCAGTAAAACTTGAGACTTGAAAAATATTCCTAAACCTTGAGTCTCAAGGGCAAAAATACCTCTGTTGGCAACCCTACACTATCATGAAGCAATTTTTTTGCATTTATTGGGTGAAAATATGTGCCTCTGATAATGGGTCATAAATTTTCCAACAGCAGAAAATTCTTTTTAAATTCCATTTTAAAGATAGAAAATGTGAATGGATTTTATTAGTAGAATTTGGATTATTTTTCATCAAATCTTATTGATTCTGCTTTCTGTTTTATCATAATTATAGTAACCTTATTTTGATTTTGGGGTGAAATAAATTTATTTTTAAAATTTTAACTAAAGCATGGAATCTTAGTATGATGAGCTATAAAATTCATAAAATTGAAAAATTTTGCATATAATACAAAAATTTTAGTTAATTCTGTTAAAATACACAATATTTTTACTTATTCTTTGATTTATTTCTTTACTTTTATGGATAATTAAGTAAAATACAAGAAAATCCTAATGTAAACAACCTCTGGCTGTATAAAGGAACATGGCATTTTTATTATTTTATAGCAACCAGTCATTGTGCGGAAAACTGCAGCCAAGCCTACTTTACTGCACTGCATATGGTATCAGGTGTAATGTGGTGATCAAAGCATCTCAAAGCCAATTAGAGTAAGGTAGAAAATGTTATAACTGTTTATGTATGAGAGTGGATGATTTTCATGTGTCATGTTTTTGATTATAAATTCAAAAATTTATAGAAAATTAAAATAAAAATTATTGAAATGAAAGAAAAACATAACAATAACTATATTTTATTAAAAAAAA
Organism: Olivierus martensii; assembly: GCA_000484575.1. Classification (NCBI taxonomy): domain Eukaryota; kingdom Metazoa; phylum Arthropoda; class Arachnida; order Scorpiones; family Buthidae; genus Olivierus; species Olivierus martensii. The sequence goes on along the minus strand of AYEL01074465.1, from coordinate 29,785 downwards.
TGATAATATTTTAATAAATTTTTGTGACTTTTCAATTAATTAATTTACTTCATTAAAATTTGCATAATACAAGAATTATGCAAATTTTATAAATAAGTTTTTTTTATTAATAACTTTTTAAAATATTATCCTATTTTCTTGATTCATACCTTATTTTATTCATAACACTTGCTGCTATCAAAATATATCAAATATTTCATTGGATGACTAAGACTTCATATATAAAAATCATGTTTTCTTCACTCTCATATAATTAATGAAAAGTTTTGAAAGAAATAAAATTAAGAAAACACCACGGATAAACAAACATGCGTCACGTGATATGAGCGTTAAGCCACTTCCAGGCAGAGGAGATCGCTTCCAGTTCCTGTGTGTTGACGATAATTTCCGATTTTTCTCAATGTTGAATTTGTAGAGCTTCGGCAAAATAACCTTTGTCACGGTGATTGATGTGTTGTATAATTTTGGTGCCAACGGATGTTGATGTTATGTTCTAAAGCACGTATAGATAATGCTGTGGTGGTTGCACCTTTTAATATACTGTCTTTATGTTCCTTTAACCGTTGAGATAAACTACGACTAGTGAAGCCGATGTAGTTTTCATTTCTATTGAGATTGATATTACGGAACAAAATGATGTAAACTCTAGGATTTCTTAGAGGATTGATGGGGTGCTTATTGTTGCGTAGGAGATTAAAAATATTATTAAATTTTCAACATCAACATCTGTTGGCACGACGCCAAAATTATACAACACATCAATCACCGTGACAAAGGTTATTTTGTCGAAGCTCTACAAATTCAACATTGAGAAAAATCGGAAATTATCATCAACACGGAGGAACCGGAAGCGCTCTCCTCTGCCTGAAAGTGGCTTAACGCTCATATCATGTGACGCATGGTTATTTATCTGTGATTTTAAAGTCTAACGGTTAAAGATGATCCTAAAACGATAAAAAAACGTTACCGTTTAAGAAAACATCTTTACATTATTAGAATGACAATAGAAAATGTAATAAATTGAAAAAATTTCAAAAAATTTGTTGAAAATTAAGTGAGATTTCACAATTTTAATTTTTTGCAAATTAATTAGCAATTAATAATTAAGGGTTTGTTTTAAAAATTCCTGTGGACCTCATGAGTTAATGAATAATAGTATAAATTATATTTTTAGGCTTTTATATGCATTAGAAAATGAAAAAAAGCTGTGATTTGCTTTACAGCCGTGGTCTGGAACATAACTGCTTTAATAAGAAGCATGTATGCTTGTATTTAATATAATAATAACTATTTAATAAATAAGGTAAATAATAGAATATATTATTGATAAATCATTCTAAAAGTTTTTTGCATTCATTTAATGACATATTTTGTGGACATGTAGATTCTAAAGAGGAAGAAGTCACTGATAAGTGATTTCCATAGAATGCAACATTTTTCAATCTCCAAAAGTGCTGGATTCAAGAATTTATCTATATTTTTTCAATCTAAAGAAATACAATTTTAAACTAGAAAGATCTAACAAGGAGAGTGCCAACCATGGTCCTCTCTGATTTTGCAAATTTTTATATATGTTACAATACTATCTCCGACAAACCAATGATAAAATAATAAGACCCAACTCTCAAGCATTACCGAAAAAAGGGTTTAAAGTTTTCCATGTTTTTTATATACTGATTGACAACTATTTTAACTAACTGCTAATAAGAATATTTGAAAATAACAGCACTAAACAGCAGTTGAAAAATAATAACTAAAATTTTAATGAAACATTTTCAGTTGCTATACAACCATCTTCAGCATTTCGTTCTTAATGATGAAGATATTTGTATAGTAACCAAAAAATGTTTCATTAAAATTTTAGTTATTATTTTTCAACAACTGTTTAGTGCTGTTATTTTCAAATATACTGAGCGATATTAACAATTTAATGAGTGCTATCATAGTGCAATGCATTCAGCATTCAATTACTGTAAGGTGTGATCAGAAGGACACAGGTTTGAGTCTCATCTTTTTTTTAATTTTTTGTTTATCAAAACTGAAATGGATTATTGTATAATGTATTTTTATTAATAAGAAATTATTATTTTGTAATTATATAATTTGTCTGCTATGCCCTTTAAACATTTCTATCAAAAATATTAAATATATGTATAAAGGAATGTAATTAATAAATAAACTTTTTTATAGAAAAATTTATTTTAATTAACAAATTCAACTTATATTATTATTCATCATCAGAATCTTCCTTGATCTCTATGGCCGATGTGTATCTATTCAGGTGATGCTCATTATAAAAGCATTCAAAACAGAATATTTTGTTTTACATTTTATAAACTCTACATTTCTATAAGCATAAGGTGTTTTCATTATTGAAAAAGGGAAACATGTTTCACTGACATTTAAAAATAAAGGTCTCTCTTCAATCAGCTTTGACATGAACCATGCATATAGAATCATTGGTTTAAATACAAATACAGGGGCATTACCAGGACACAAGGGGATTGGGGGTAACGAGGTTGCTGATAAGCTTGCCAGGGAAGGGGCTTCTCACCCCTTTTTTGGACCTGAGCCTGTCCCGCATTGGTTCGGATGTCTTTGGGCGGGTTGTCAGGGACTGGTTGGCGGCTCAGCATCATGCTTTCTGGAGGTCTACTTCAGGTCTTAGGCAGGCGAAATCTCTCATTTTGGATTGCTGTGCTCAGCGAACCAAAGAGTTGCTTTCTCTGAACAAAAATGAAGTTAGGATTGTAACAGGGCTTCTTACAGGGCACTGTCATCTTAGAAGACATCTTCACTTGATTGGGCTTGCTGATAGCCCCATGTGTAGAAAATGTCAGTATGAGGAGGAAACTCCTCTTCACATTTTATGTGAATGTGTGGCCCTTTCGTGGCTTAGGCGTGATCTCTTGGGGATGTATTTTTCTGTTCCCGAGGATCTTGCTTCTGTCCCATTGAAGAATATACTGTCGTTTGTTTTTAAGACAGGCCTTCTTCTGGGATAAATTGATTGGGGGTGCACAATAGACCAATGTTGGTTGCAGTGCTTGGGCTGAAATAGGCCCATCCCTATTCTACTACTACTACTAATACAGGTGCATTTAATTGGTGTATCAACAATGAATGTTCATTAATAAATGTGCATATTGTAAAAAGTATTTTGTTTTGGCTACTTTTATGATGAGCATCATCTAAATAGATGCACATTAGCCATAGAGATCAAGGAAGATCCCAATGATGAATAACAATACAGGGTAGCACATAAGGACCTTCACAATTTTAAATTAAAAAAAGTAACTTTAAATATAAGCACTTCAGCAGTTATATTTAGTTTTTTCTTTTATTAAAACTTAAGTTTAATTAAATTTTCTTTTATTAAGTTTTAATAAAAGAAAAAACTAAATATAACTGCTGAAGTGCTTATATTTAAAGTTAGTATCATATTGAATAGCGGTTTAAAAAAGCTTGAATTAATGTTAAAAAAAGTATATGAAAAGTTAAGTAAATTTATATTTTGAAACTTATAATACAAAGTGCATTTCTGGAAATTTTTTCCCCAACTATTTATAAAAAATGATGTCTAACAAATGATGTCCCCTTTCGCAATGACAAATATGAGCTCTTTTTAGCACATCTTCCATGATCTTTCGTAAAGTTTCTTGAGATAATCCCCAAAATCTCTCGCATAAGTTGTTGCGGCTTGTTTACATAAATCCTTTCTTTCAGATAACCCCAAAAAAAATAATCTGGAGCAGTGAGATCTGGAGATCTTGGAGGCAATCTCAAGTCTCTGTTTCTTGAAATTAATCGATTTGGGAAATGGGTCCTCAAAAGAGCAATTGTGGCTCTGGCAGTATGGGCAGTGACACCATCTTGTTGAAACTAATATACGCTCAAAAGAGCAATTGTGGCTCTGGCAGTATGGGCAGTGACACCATCTTTTTGTCATGGAAAAAATAAGTTTTCCAGCATTTCCCTGTATCGATCTCCATTTACTGATAGCGTGTGACCAACTTCATCTTGGAAAAAATAGGGCCCGATTATTCTTTGGGATGAAATTGCGCACCATATCAAAACTCCCAAGTATTTATTTTAATCTGAAAAACAGAAACTCAATACATACTAATTCCAGAAAGAATTATTGAAATTAAAAATCATGAAAGTACTTTTGTGCCACCCTGTATAATCTGTATTTATTAATTACATTTCTTTATGTGTGTATTTAATATTTGTGATATAAATATTTAAAGAGCATAGCAAACAAATTAAATAATTACAAAATAGTAATTTCTCATTAATAAAAATACATTGTACAATAATCCATTTCAGTTTCGACAAAAAAAAATTTAAAAAAAGATGAGACTTGAATCCATGTCCTTCCGATCACATCTTACACTAACTGAATGCCAAAATATTATGCTATGATGGCACTTATTAAATTGTTAATATCAATCAGTATATAAAGACCATAGAAAACTTTAAATCTTTTTTTTCAGGAATGCTTGAGAGTTGTGTCATATTAGTCATATTACTTTACCATGGGTTTGTAGGAGAATAGAACTACAATATATATAAAAATCAGCAAAATTGGAGGGACCATGATTAGCACTCCCCTATTAAGATGTAGACATTCTGCTATTTTAGATTAGTAAAAAGTAAATTGTTTATTACTAACCAGAAAAACTTTTTATTGCTATTAAAAGAAATTTAATAGCTTATAGCTTATTCAATCACTAATAAATGGTATACTTCAGCTTATATACCAAAGCTAAAAATAATGAAAAAATAAACAAACCAGCCTACTGAATAGGATTTAGACAATTTACTTCAAAGTTAAAATGTTTTCACTCAATACAACAGAATTTTAGTAAATTTTGCTGAACAAGACCTATTGTATAGGTTGAAAGCACTTCAATTTTGGAATAAATTGTGTTAATTCTACTTATTAGGCTGATTTGTTTATTTTTTGGGATATAGTAGGTTAGATAATTGTAGTTACAAGTAATTGCTATACACAGAAAGAATGAATATTTTCTGTTTGTAGTGATTACCTGTTTTTTATTTTCTAAACAATTCTTCAAACAATGGGATTATTAATGTCTTAGAACTAGATATATGTCTTACATTTTATAATAAATATATCTCCAAATATGTTACATTATTCATCTTTATTTTTCAAACAATTAAACAAACATTTTATATTTTATAAAAAATTATATTCTGACAAAATGGATTTCTGACAAAAATTTTTCATTTTATAGTGACGTAACACTATTTGTAAGCATACACTTAATTCTGTTTTTACATGACAGATATATTCCCAAAGAATGCATGTAAAAAATTCATATAAAAAATATACCGTATCAATGAGAAAATAGAAGATTGGTTCCAGACCTAAAAAGATCACTAAAAAATAATACAATAAACCATATGAAAAATCAAGTTAGAATCATATTATTCTTACGTGCTTGCACTTTTTATTTCATAAAGATTGCACATGTATATTAAAAAGTATTATATAAAGTAAATTATCATTTGAAAAGAAAAATAAGGTACAATTTTACATTTGTGTCATATGAATGAACATAGTATCAACAGAAAGATGATGACGAGTAGAGAAAACTTCCAAAAGAATTTCTATCTGGTGCAGGTTTTGAGAAAATGAATGATGAAATTATAATATTTTTCCACATACAGTAATAACCAAGTTATATAGTAGTAGGACCGGGAAGCATAACATGAGTCAAAAATTAAGTAAATTGGGGTGCCTACAGATTCCCAAATCTAATTTCAGGTACATATGTATTATGTTCTTAACTGGCTCTTTATTATCAAAAAATCAACAATTATAAAAGTTTATAATAAGTAGTTATAATTAAAGACTCTTAATCAACAAATCAGCAAATGAAATATGTACATACATATATATGCACTATGTAATTGTAAAACAAACAAGTGGGTGAGGGAGCAGGATGAGAAGTTACGTATCTCTGAATTTACATAAGTCAGGTTTACATAAATCGAGGTATCACTGTACAGTATCTAAAGTGGTACCTGCCACCATTTTGAACCCTTATTTTGAAATCTGAAATATAGTAGTTTTTGGAATGAATTTTTAACAGAATTGAATTGCCAATTCATTTTTTAATCATCAGTCTGTGGGAGGCTTATCTTTAATTCTTTAATGTATGATTTTTTTTAAAAGGTGAATTTAAAGTATTGAAATTGAAGATTTGTTATCCACTGATTGATGATTAAAAAAAGAATCTACAATTCTGTTGTATGAAAGATTCATTTCAAAACTACATTATCTTTCAAGACATGTTTTCAAAATGGCAGTGCACACTGGTTTAGATACTGCATGTAGAGAAAAGCTATAATTTTATCATTCATTTTCTCAAAGTCTGTACCAGATAAAAGTGCAGTCATTTTGGAAAGATTTCTCTACTCGTCATCATCTTTCAATCGGTACTATTTTCGTTCATGTGGTGCTAATGTAAAACTATACCGGTACTATTTTCGTTCATGTGGTGGTAATGTAAAACTATACCAAAAATATCCTGTTACTTATTCATAAACACAAAAATTATGCAAAATAATAGGAGTTACACATAACAAGATTTTGATTTTAACTTTTATTAAATTTTTTATACTATTAAATATCAAAAAGTTACTTATACTTTAAACACCAAACTCAAAATGCAGACAAAACAAATTCTCTATTGAAGTTATATGTATAATTAGGGGAATCCTCAGAAATTTCTTTTCTAATTGGAATCAAAAACAACAAACATAGAGGTGAAGATTGTGAAGCAAGTGCTGCATTCAATGTAATACAAAAACATTTTTCTTCTTAGAATTTGAGTCAATCATTTTAAATCAAAACAAATAGTGTAATAAGAGAATGAAATTTTTATTCTAATTTGTGTTAAATCAAAATCATGTAAAAACAGAACTGGGTGTAAATCATAATTAGCATGACTCCCATCTCCTTATGTCATCTATTGTCACAAATCTATTACATTTCCCCTAACAGCATGATGTAATTTATATATTCCCTTGGCTCCCTAAGCAATATATATTTCTGTGCCTCAGATCAATTTCCTCCTCAAAACTACTATATTGTCTTCATTCACTATCAATTTACTCTCATAAATTTTCAATTTTTCCTTTTAATTTTATAGTCAGACATACGGAGAGAGTTATTAGTAAAGACAATACAGAATATAATATAAAAGAAGAATCTTATACAGAGAGAGAAAATTACTCAAATTTTATTCTTAATTTGAATAAAATTAATGAATTACCATCTTTACTCAATATTAAAACAAAGTTTCTTTTAAAAAACCTGCATTATTATTGATATTTTAAATATAAAGAACAAAAAGCTAAAAAGCACTAAATATTCCAACTTCTTAAATAAAAGTTTATTATAAGATATTTTATATAGTAATTTCTGGAAGTTCCTCTAACTGTAACTTTAATCTCTACTAGAAGCACTAAACAGCAGGTGCAAAAACAAATAACCTTTATTGCTAACGTTTTCAATGCATTCGCATCATTATCTACTTAGGAAGATGATGCAAATGCATCAAAAACATTAGCAATAAAGGTTACTTGTTTTTGGAGCTGCTGTTTAGTGCTTCTAGTAGAGATTAAAGTTTGAAGTAATAACAAAGCAGTTTTTATATATATATTTATATATTTCTCTGCTTATATAAAGCTGATCATAACGATTCTTTGAAAAATTATATACAGTCAAACCTCTTTAAGCCGCCCCTCTATAAACCGCCACCCTTGTTATTTGCCTGATGAAAGCCAATAACAAAAAGGAGGAGATATGTTAAAACATGAAATTCCCTCTATAAACTGCCACCTCACTAATCACCAACCGCCACTCATTTCTGGAGGCAAAACCATTTCAGCCACCTCACTAATCGCCAACCGCCACTCATTTCTGGAGGCAAAACCATTTCATTAGTAGACAAATCAGTTGTTTAAACCGCCAAAACAATCGAATGGCAAGGTCAACCAACACAAATAGAAACACTAGAGAAGATGGCAATTAGGTAATTTATCTGTTAACATTTATTAGACTGTAATCTCGCACCTTGAAAACAGGGTCACATCCCTGTTTTCAAAATGAGCAATTATAACAACGGATTTTTACAAAATAACCGTTTAAAATAGGAGAAGACTGGAGAGTTTAAACGAAGGATTTTTACAAAATAACCATTTAAAATAGAAGACTGGAGAGCCATAAGCTCGACTTTGCAGAAGAACAATTTAAACCGTTTTTTTATGAATAAAATTGTTGTGAGTATCGTTGCTGTTTCTTACTCGGGAAAAAGTCAAAAACGACATTAGATGTTCACGAAAAAATTTTAATTTCTGATTATAAAAATTAAAAATCCTTCTGCTACTCAGCAATTTATTTCTGATCACCTTTAATTAAATGAAACAATGTCATTCTAGTCTATACATGTTTTCTCACATGTTACCATAAATCCTCCATAAACCGCCACCCTCCTTTACCGCCAGAGAGAACCTTCGAACCGATGGTGGCGGCTTAAAGAGGTTTCACTGTATGTATTAATTATGGATTCCTCTAACTGATTTATAATTTTAGCAAATTAAGAATGTGATAGCTTACAGTGTATTTTTTGATGCATTATTTTACTTTCTACATATCTTAACATGTAATTTTAAATTGTGATTTATAAAATGATTTTATTACTGTATAATTGTTGCAGAAATATTATATTTCCCTGAAGTATGATATTCACATAATATGTAGTAGAGATATGAGACCATTTATCTGAAATGCTTGAGATCTAATGTTTCCTGAATGAAAGATTTTTCCAGAATTTGGAACATATAAACTATAATCTACTATATAATGTTTAAAAAGTACAAAAAGAAAAATAATTGTTCTCTATTCAAAATTAATGTACTTCAGATTAGTTAATATCAATTAGCACTTTACAAAAGCACAACTTAAATAAAATCTATAAACTTGCCTTATATATATGCAATAAATACATAGAGAGCTCAAAAAGATAAAAATATACAGTGGGTGATCAGTTAACGAACAGTTCGGATAACGAACAAATCGGATAACAAACACTTTTTTGAAAGTTTTTTATGTTCGGTTAACAAACACATGTTCGGATAACGAACACTTCACAGAACAAACTGTGAGACCTGCGAACCGAAGGAATGACAGGTCAGCCTGATGGCTGCATGGTAAAGCTGTGGCTTACAATTCTGGAGGATCCGGGGGTATCTGAAATGCTTGAGATCTAATGTTTCCTGAATGAAAGATTTTTCCAGAATTTGGAACTATAATCTACAGAAGGTTCGAAAGAGATTTTACAATTTTTTGGTGTTAGAATGGCACCCATACCTGGTTAAAGTCAACAGGCTTGGAGATCTTTACCACAACAATGCTATTAGTCACTTCCGAAAAATCTGAAGGAAAAGCAATCGATATTGGACAGATTCTTTATTGGAAAATAAATATAATAGGTGAAAATGCAAGACTATGTATGCATATATTATTGTTATTAGTTATAAATAAACATAAATAAAAAATTATATAATTTCTTACTATGTTGTTTTGATAAACATAAATAAAAAATTATATAATTTCTTACTATGTTTTTTTGGGTTTCCGGAACTAATTAATCAAATTCCCATTAAAACCTATGGTAAATCGATGATTCGGGATAACGAACATTTTCTTGGAATGGATTATGTTCGTTAACCAATCACCCACTGTACATATATTCCATTAATGAAAAGTTTTCAACATATACATGATCATCATCAACTTAAGGCTTTAAGAATATAAATTTCAAAATGTTAAATATTTAGAAATATTGAATAAAACATATTAAAATTCTGATTATTGAATTTAAAATTATTTTACATAATATAATATTTACAACTTTATAATAAACTTTACTTTAACAATAAAGTTTACAAGTTTATTTTATATTAATATTTAGTTAAAATCCAAAACATTTTTTTCTTACAACTACTCATCGTTAACCAAGTACGTCGTTATCCAAGGCCATTGTTAACCAAGGTACCACTGTATTTTAAATTTATTTATTGCAATTAATGTTCATATTTTTGATTTTTTTTGATATTTCATATTGCTGATATAGTGATTTAGCTACTTTATAATTGCCTTTATTGAAAAAAATAAAAAATTATTTTTGATATAATAATTTTCTTACTATTGGCTCCAGTACTTTGTGTTTTTATATAAACTGGAATTGGCAGCATTAACTATAAGTGTAAGTCATATTTCACTTCACTTTTTGGCTTAATTGATTACATAAAATAAAGTTCAACAAGTGTTCTTCGGTCCATTATAGAGTTATTATTATTATTAGTGTTATCTTTTAATATAATTTTCATTTTTTTTTTCATTTTATATAGCCTTACATCTATCATTTTCCGGTATCCATAGTTTTTTCAGGAGTTCCAACAAAAATATTAAATTGAGGTTATACTATATAAAACAGCATAAGTACATACTGAGCAAAAGTATATACTGTATAATAATAAAAAAATCAAAAACTTGAAAAGTCACGAATTTTAACGAAGATCAATAATATTAATAACAACCAAACCTAATGGTTCTAGAGACTCTGCAATCCAGAGTTCGGCCTGAGCTCACATCTTTCACTAACTCTAATTTAAAAATATTTAACTTCAAAACAATCTAACAACAACTAATATTAACCGGCGAAAACAAAACTGGAAATCGGAACTTACAACTAGAAATACCGATTAAGTGTTAGATCTAAGAATGAACAACGATGTTAGAAACTTATATTAATAAATTGAAGAAATTCTCAAACAAGTTAGATAATAAAAAAAATATAAATTTATTAGACTCAAAACACTTACAAAAAGTGTTAATAAATGCTTTATTGGAATGGTAATAAAGCAACAAACAGTTAAACAACAAAACTTGTTTAATCCAATTCAAATATCAATAATCAATTATTCACAAAAACAAATCTTAAATATTAATTAAATCTACTACTTCCACCACCGATACAAACTTCAAACAATCGTCGATCTTTACAAGAATTCGAATGTCACTTAGCCAAGCTTACGTCAGTACAACACCTCGTTGTGTTGTTGGTTGCATAGGCTTTTATACCGAGTAACTTACAGTCCCTTGTTGCTTCATTTACATAGATAAGCGTAACAATATCAATTTGATTAGCTTACAGAATAAAACTTTAACAAAGAAAATCAATTTCCCAACTTAAGAAAGTATGTAGCAAAAATTCATTCATGTCATCCTCTTTACAATTAAATTATAAATCGAACAAAACATTAATATGGATCATTCTTACATTCGCATATCGGGTCAGTGGTAAAATTAATTAGATAAGATGACGTGATTAGCCTGGACAGCTCTTCCGGAGGACGGTTTCCGATTCCGTAACATGTGATTGCTAACTATTGCGACGGAGAGTGTGGAAGTAAGTCAACTCTTAAAGTAAAAAATTAATACGTTAAATGAAAATAATAGTGCATAATAAAATAAAATAGGATAGGTCAGAGTTAACTTCCTCACAAACTGAACTTTTTTGACATGCACTGCTTAATGTTATCAGTCGGGTATTGTTATCAAAATAGATTGGTCCCAAAGTGATTCTAATAAGCGGCTTCTACTGTATATTGCCTTTATACTATATTTTGCTATAATAAAGAATGTATATAAGTATATAATTTATTTATAACATTTACATTTGAATATAATAAGCAGTTATCAAAATTTTGATGATTTTGCATGGCAGAGATTTTCACGCTTCACCACTACCGTAATTTTCTTTCTATGGATGATTTTGTCTATTAAATTATTAATAGACAAAATCATCCGTAAAGAAAATCCTTCAATTAATAACTTTAATTAAGGGGATATAAATTATATTAACTTAATTTGATAACTTTTCCAATTAAAATTTTTACCAAAATATTAATGAAAATGATAGAACTTCTCTTTATCATTAATAAATAGAATGCTGATATGAGTATAGACCAGAGATTGGGCAACTATTTTTTACATAAGGGCCAAATTTAAAACTTTCTAACTGACGTGAGTAAATCATAATTTATTTATGTATGATTATAAATTAACATATAGGTATACTTAATGAGACTTCTGGAACTGATGTGAGCATAATATATTAGAAATATTTGGTAGAATATTAGTCACTATTAGTTTTAAATTATTTTTGAGATGTGAATCTGTTAATCGATTTCTTCTTTTACTTTTGCTAAACTCAAACTCTTTTACTTTAAAAAAAACTGTTGCAGAATAAAACTGTTCACGTACATAAGTTGTGGAAAATAACCAATAAAATTTTTGCTACATACTTTCTTAAGTTGGGAAATTGATTTTCTTTGTTAAAGTTTTATAAAAGTATACCAAATTTTTTCTTTAAAAGTATCTTTAAAATCTAAATTATTTTACATATCTATTATCTCCAATTGAAGTTTATTTGCTCATTTTCTATATTTACTAAAAACTGTGCTATAAAAATCCATATTTCATTTTTTCAGTTAAGGAATTTTTTATTTTATTTATTTTGTAATATTTTATGCGATGTGGGCTGAACAAAATACTAATGCGGGCCGTGGGTTGTCAGTCCATCCTATAGACCAGAGTTTCTCAAACTATGGGTTGCGACCCCATTTGGGATCACAATGAATTGCTATAAATCAGTGCTTCTCAAACTATGGGTTGCGACCCCCACTTCTCAAACTATGGGTCGTGATCCCAGGTCGCAAAGCGAAATGCTACTCAAACTATGGGTCGCGACCCTATTTGGGGTCGCGAAGCGAAATGCTGGATTTCACTTGGGTCGTGACCCATTTCGCTTCGCGGCCCAAAATGGGGTTTGCAAAAATTAAATGCAAATACTTGAATTTCAGTTTATATGTAATTTCACAAACGTCCAATATTTAATGTATGACAACATATGTATCGGTGTGGTTGGTTGATTGTGTTCATCTTAATAAGTGTGTAAATGATTCACAAATGTTCAATATTTAACGTATGACAACATATGTATTTTCATTCACAAACGCCCAATATTAAACGTATGACAACATATGAATTTTCGGTGTGACTAACGCCCAATATTTAACGTATGACAACATATGTATTTTCAGTGTAGTTTCAGTTTATATGTAATTTCACAAATGCCCAATATTTAACGTATGATAGCTTATGAATTTTCAGTGTAGTTGTCTCCAATATTTAACGTATGACAACATATGAATTTTCGGTGTGGTTGGTTGGCCAATATTTAACGTACGACAACATATGTATTTTCAGTGTAGTTGGCTGATTCATCTTAATAAGTGTATAAATGATTTATGTATTTGTATGTTTTATTAATATTTAATACCTGGGGTCGCGAAAAATCTCGTAATGAAAAATAGGGTTGCGAAAAATCTTGTAATGAAAAATGGGGTCGTGAATGGAAAAAGTTTGAGAAACGCTGCTATAGACCATGGATGTATAATACATCAATGCTCCAGGTATCGTCTCACGTACCTCCTGGAGTACGCGTACCACACTTTGGAGACCGCTACTATAGACCAGGTATGTCAAACTCATTTTAATTTGAGGGCCATTTAATGAACCTATACGATTGCCACGGGCCATGTCATATTTAAGCTATAATTGCACATTATTTTTATTATAAACATAGATACATATTTATTTTTCTTGTTAAAAATTAATGTATTATGAACATAGATGCTTATTTATTTTTCTTATTAAAATTTAATGAGAAGAATGGGCTTGCATTTGTTTAATAATTTCTGAAAATGCTGGTTTGATGTTATCTGACACTGCGATACGAAGGTCTGGTTCCAAGTTTAATTTATTTCGATATTTAGTTTTAATACTCAGTGATCTAGAAGCTTGTAGAGTCTACAAACAATATATAAAAATTGTTTTCACTGTACCCCCAGGTATCGTCTCGCATACCCCACTTTGGAGTCCACTGCTCTACTATATACTTTAATTATCTTTTTATGATATGAAGGTGACTAAAGGTGTCCTCTTTTTTCAGTTAGTGGTTTGTGACACTTCTAATAGATCATTTCCTTCTTTCCTCATATTTTCCTCTACTCTTCTATTTCATTTTCATTCTTCAAAGGGCTAAATCTGTGATATGACCTGTTTTGCTTTTATTAAATATAATATGCAAGAATAAAAATTATATTTTCACTATTATGGTTAGATCATTTAGAAATGTTTTTTCATATTAACAAATCACACATTTGTTAATGTCTAGAGCTCTTTCTCGTCTGCAGAGTGCAAGTCCAGGGTGTGAACATTTAGTAAAATGTAATTTATAAAATTATAAGAGGTGTGATAGATAATACATATATCTATAATCTGTTATAATGATAAAGTGTGTTCTATTTTCTCTGCTATTCCCAAGTAAAATAAAATTCATCATTTATTATAAGCAATTATTTTGGCTTCATTCAATTTATAAGTCTTTTAAATATGCATTTTTTTAATTTAATTTCTTGATATCAATTTAGTTTTCTATTAAGTGTTAAAAGTCATATTTTCTAAACAAAAGCAAAAGCTTTCATTAAAATTTTATAAATTTAAATAATCATAACTACTTACATTTTTTAAATAACTTAATAATACAACAAATAAATCTTTAACAAGTCCTTTAGCACGTCCTTCAAAGAGGGATTGTTTGGAACTTGATTATGGTATTTGGATATCCAAAAAAATAAAGGTTCTCATTTTCATTCTCAGAAATTTCGCAGAAAACTGCTTGCAGGAAAGCACTTAGTTTGTGTCACCAATCCAAAAGCCATCTGTACATACATGTCCAACTTTTTTGTGCCATTTTAGAATTTGTTTTCTTTGCCATCTTTCTTATTGTTTTCATTTTTTTGCTATAGTATATTGTTTTCATTTTTGCCATATGCTATAACAAAATTCAAATGATTATAAAATTTAAATTATATATGACAACTAATATTGTTACCAGAGTAACAACATACTTTAATATTTATGAAATTGAGTTAATTGGCAACAATTGAATATTTTGTGTTCCAAACGTTCGGTTCTTGGATAAAAAATAAGTTTTTATTCTTCAAAAATCTCAAAAATCATTGTTAGAATATTAAATATATTAAAATAACAAAAGGATTTATTAATTGACAAAACTTAAAAAATTAATAATTTTTACTACATCAAATCCATGCATTGCTGTTGGAACCAGATTCTAATTCATTAATAACAATATTATCTTGAGTTTTCCGTTTAAAAATTTGTAGGCTCTGCTATTCTTCTTGTCAGGAATTCTTTGACTAACTTAATCAACTTGGCATCTTCTCAGAAAATATTATCAAAATATAAAGCCCTTTGGGCTAAAGCCATTTTTTAGCATATTGTTAACAACTTTTTATGCTCCTTGAGTCTTCTGTTCAGTGATCTTGAACAGAACAGAAACTTCATTTTTATCTATGTTGTTATTTCTGAGAGCAATCTCATAGATTCCTGTGTTCACGTTTCTATCCATTTGATCATTGTCATTCCTTACTAAATTAAATAATGTATTTCTCCAATTATAAACTAACTTTCTATCTAAACATTTTTCTAATCTTTTTCTAAACTTTAATATTTATGGATTAATATCTATAAGATGTGGTATTTTAAACTCCTCCATTTTTTCTAAACTTTAATATTTATGGATTAATATCTATAAGATGTGGTATTTTAAACTCCTTCGTTCTTCTCTCAAAATTTTTCTTGGCTTTAATCTTTTTCCGTAACTTCCAAATTTTCTATTTGTAACCATTCATTTTTGCCTGATCTAGGATCCACATTAACTTTTCCTGAATAGCCTGTTGATTACTACAATGTATGACAACCCTTTGAAATAAAGCTCTAAATGTGGCCAACTTATAGTGCCATGGCTCTTTTGAGGCACTTTTTACAAACAAAGGAAGCTGTGTATGCTTATGGAAAACATTGACAATTTTTATTTTAAGGTCCAGATAGTTCATTTCTAAATCTTTCTGTCTCTGTTTTTTCTATAATAAATCCAGTTATGGTCCCATATTTTCTGTAATGACCAAAATATCATTGACACATTTTTTTATATAAGAACAAATCTTTTTTAAGCACTGGTAAGACCTGATTTTCTTTTTTTCTTATCAGTTCAGCTAGGACATTGATAAGGGACCTCCCAACAGGTATCTCTCTTGTTTACCTATAGAAGTTCCCTTTAAAGGAAAAACAAGATTAAATGGCAAAGGTCCATAAGAGAGCTTGATTTAGTTTTGTTTAAAGAAAGATACATCAATAGAAATATCTAAAGTTGTTTCAAGTGATTCAAAGTGAATATTTGGATAAAGTGATTGAAAGTAGTACAATTCCAAAATCTCTTCTGAAAGAGGTCCAACTTCATATAAAACATCTAATAATTCTCTAGATCTTTTTTTCTTTTGTATGGTAAACTTGGTGGCTAAATTTTGATTAGCTCCTTCCACTCAAATAGAGTACTAAGGGAGCCGTACTGGGCCAAAATTAAATTTTCCACTCAAATAGAGTACTAAGGGAGCTGTTCTGGGCCAAGATTAATAGCAAAATGTAGAAAAAACAAAGACCTTTCCAACTTAACCTATGTGATGACATGTGTAAAACTTAACCTACGTGATGACGTGTGAGAGTAACCCTGTATAGAAGAGTATTAATAACCTATTTTAAGTTAGGTAGAAGCTATAATTCTCTAGATCAGCACTTCACAAACTTTTTTCATTCACGAGCCCATTTTTCATTACAAGATTTTTCATGACCCCAGATATTAATTATGAAATATAAATCATTTACACACAAGTATTAAATATGGAATAAAACATATAAGTATATAAATCATTTACTTCAGATGAACACAATCAGCCAACTACACTGAAAATTCATATGTTGTCATAAGAACACAATCAGCCAACTACACTGAAAATACATATGTTGTCATACATTTAAATCAGCCAACTACACTGAAAATACATATGTTGTCATACATTAAATATTAGGTGTTTGTGAAATTACATATAAACTGAAATTCAAGAGTCTTACATATCATCCATACAAGCACTACAAGCAGTCTAGGATAAATCAGCACTGTGAAATCATAACTGAAATTCAAGAGTTTGAATTTAATTTTTGCGACCCCAGCATTTTGCTTCGCAACCCCAAATGGGGTCGCAACCCACAGTTTGAGAAGCCCTTCTCTAGATGATATAAGGCAGGGATGGTCAACTTGTTTGTCATTAAGATCAACTTTATATGTTAACAATGAGTTTGCGATCTACCTTCGAAATTCTTCGTTTGATGGTGAGAGTAGAGATAGGAGCCAAAACCACATATTCCAAAATAACATTAGCCCAAAACAAGATATCCATCAGTGGTGACAGTTTTTTCCTTTTATTTTACTTATAAATCTCAAACACAATACTTCATTTCACTCTCACAACTGTCAATTCATAGGTGCCATATTGACATCATCAGTGAATTTAGAATTTTGTCTAAATGCTCTGCTGCTACCGGTTGTTCTGTTTTGGGCCATACTCAGCAATAAAGCAAAAGTTTGGCTTTAGTTGTCTAGAGAAGGCACTATACAGTAAGAGAGTCATCCGATAACTTACGAAGATCGACTACAAATCGTGCCATGATCGACCTGTTGGCCACCCCTGATATAAGGGACCAATCATAATTTTTTGTAAGATCCATACACCAGTTTGTTTTTTTAATAAGAGCTTCAAGTAATTTTTCTTTTCTATCACAAATCTAAGGCTAATAAAATGTTTGTGTAACTTCATGAAGCCAGTAATTTTTCTTTTCTATCACAAATCTAAGGCTAATAAAATGTTTGTGTAACTTCATGAGAATGAAGTTACACAAACATTTTATTAGCCTGGTGTATAACTAGATGGTGTATAACTGAAAACGTTAGCGAAGGGCTTTTAAAATAAAGAGTTTTTACTGCAAGATAGTGCTGAATTATTATAATTATTTAAGAGTTTAAGCAGTTGCATACTAAAGTTTGAAATTCATGAAGCCCAATCTGAGATGCATAAGTGAAACAACCATGACTTCTTTTAGGAAGTTACGAAGTTTTTTATCTTTGAAGATCTTTTTAAGTTCATTGCAATTTTAGAAATGGGATCCTCCTTAAGGGACTTGCATTCTGAATCATTAATGTAAGTTTGCAGAAAGTTCTCAAAGGCTTCTATTTTTAAAAGGACTATTGATTTAGATTTGTCATCTTTGGCACATGCAATATTATTAATTTAAAACCAATGGATTGTCTTTTTAACCCTTTGGATGCCATGGTTTTTTGTAATTAAACCTAATAAATATGAAAAAAAAAATTAAAATTGCAAAATCTTGCTTAATTTTCATTGAAATTTTTAGGATTTGTTACATTTTGTTATCATTCTAAAGATGTAAAAATTTTTTGAAGGTTATTTCTTTCACAACTTTTCATTATATGAGATTGGAGAAAATATGAATTTTTTATATGAAATTTTAGCTATCCAACAAAATGTTTGGTATTTTCTGATAATGGCAAATCTTATGAATAAAATAAGATACGAATGAAGAAAATTGAATGATATTTATAAAAATTATCAATAAATATGCAAATTTTCATTAATTAAGTTAATTAATTATTTAGTTGAAAACTGACAAAAATTTATTAAAATATTGTCATTTTTTAAATCAAATATATTTATTATTGTTTTTTTCCTTCATTTCAATAATTTTTATTTTAATTTTTTATAAATTTTCAAATTTATAACGAAAAACATGACACATGAAAATCATTCACTCATACATAAACAGCTATAATATTTTCTACTTTACTTTAATTGGCCTCCAAATACTTTGTTGACACGCTAAACCCAATACTATTGGGTTGTTCAGAAAGTAATTGTTTTTCCCATCAGTGGCATTAGTTATATTTTTGCCTGCCAGTTTCATTCTAAGCCATATTGTCATTATAAATTTTGTGACAGCTGACATTTCAAGATATATTTATAAAAAAAATTTTTTTGATTCTGTGCAGTTACTTTTTATTTTTTATTTTGTTTATAAAAAAAATTCTTTTTCATTCTATGCAGTTGTTTTTTTTTTTTGTCCTATCAAAAATGGAAAATAAAATGGAGATTTTCGGCATGTTTTGCTTTTTTATTACCGAAAAGTGTAAGAATGCTGTTCAAGCAAGAGAAAAGTTATGTAAATTCTATGGAGAAGATGTATTAATAGAACTCCAGTGCCAAACTGGTTTGCAAAATTTCATTCTGGCAATTTTGATATTAAAGATGCACCACATTCTAGAAGGCCAGTTGAAGCTGATGATGACAAAATAAAGACATTCTGGTTGAAGTAAACTGCTGAATAACAACACGAGAAATTGCTACAAGATTGAATTTTATGAAATTGACCATTCATGAGCAGTTGAAACATTGATATTTAGGTTCCACATCAAAGAAAGATTTGCTCCATCACATCGACATCTGTGATTGCTGCTCAAATGTGAAGAAAATGATCCCTTTCTGAAGTGGATCATAACTGTTGATGAAAAATTGATTGTTTACAACAAAGTTGAATGCAAACGATCATGGAGCAGAAGAAATGAACTGGCTCAAAGCACTCCAAAACCCGATATTCATCAAAAAAAATGATGTTCTCTGTTTGGTGGATTTCAAGAGAATTGGATTTTTAGCTTCTACCATACAATTCCAAATTAATTCAGAAGTGTACTGCCACCAATTGGACAAATTGAGTGATTCCATCAAACAAGAAGCCAGAATTGATTAACAGAAACAGCATAGTGTTTCAATGACAATGCCAAACTTCATACAAGTTTGATGACTTGCCAGAAGCTGTTAAAGCTTGAATGAGATCTGCTACTATACCCAACATATTTGCCAAATCTGGTACCCTTCAATTATTATTTATTCCAGTTTTACAGAATTCTTTACATGGCAAAACACTTAGTTTAAATGATGATGTCAAAAATCACTAGGTTCAATTTTTGTGCAAGTAGTTTAACTGAGAATGTCAAAAATCACTTGGGTCAGTTTTTGCAAGCATTAAATGAGAATGTCAAAAATCACTTGTTTCAATTTTTTTGCAAGAAAAGTCAGAAATTCTATGAGCATGGAATCATGCTACTACCAGAAAGATGGCATCATGTATTGGACCAAAACTGTAAAAAATTGTCATTTATTTTCATGAAAAATGAAATTACTTTCTCCACCCTATACCTGCAGTGCAGTAAACTAGGCTTGGCTGCAATTTCCCACAAAACGACTGGTTGCTATAAGGTTGTTTGAAAAGTAATTTCATTTTTTCATAAAAATGAACAGCAATTTTTTATAAACCTGCAGTGCAGTAAACTAGGCTTGGCTGCAATTTCCCACAAAACGACTGGTTGCTATAGGGTTGTTTGAAAAGTAATTTCATTTTTTCATAAAAATGAACAGCAAGTTTTTATAATATATAAATCTTTTATTTAAGTATGTATTGACCATTTTGGTCCAATACATTTTGCCATCTTTCTGCTAGTAGCATGATTCCGTGCTCGTAGAATTTCTGATCTTTGCTTTCAAAAAATTGAACCAAGTGATTTTTGACATCTTCATTTGATCTACCATGTAAATGTTTTGCCATCTAAAGAATTCTTTAAAGACCAGAACAAATAATAATTGGAGGGTGCCAGATCTGGCAAACATGGTGATGTGGTACACATCCCATCCAAGCTGTAACAGCTTCTGGCAAGTCATCAAACTTGTGTGAAGTCTGACATTATTATGATGAAACACTACATTTTTTCTGTTAATCAATTCTGGCCTCTTCTGTTTGATGGAATCACTCAATTTGTCCAATTGGTGGCAGTACATTTTTGAATTAATTATGGAATTGGTAGAAGCTCAAAAAAATTATTCCCTTGAAATCCCACCAAACAAAGAGCATCACTTTTTTGATGAATATCAGGTTTTGGAGTGTGTTGAGCCCGTTCATCTCTTCTGCTTCATGATCGCTTATGTTCAACGTTGTTGTAAACAATCCATTTTTCATTGCAAGTTATGATTTGCTTCAGAAATGGATCATTTTCTTCATGTTTGAGCAGCAAATTACAAATATCAATGCGATGGAGCAAATCTCTTTCTTTGAGAACATGTGAACCCAAATATTAAGCTTTGAAACAAATTCAAGCAGTGCTTTTATTTTGTCATCATTAGGTTCAACTGGCTTTCCAGAATGTGGTGTATTTTTAATATCAAAATTGTCAGAATGAAATTTTGCAAACCAATTTTGGGACTCGCATTCTATTAACACATCTCCATACACTTCACATGACTTTTATCTTGCTTGAATAGCATTCTTATCTTTTCGGTAATAAAAAAGCATTCGGCATGTTTTGCTTACCTTTTCAGTAAGCAAAACATGCCGAAAATCTCCATTTTATTTTCCATTTTTAATATGACATCAAAAAAAAAACTGCACCCAATCAAAAAAATTTTTATAAATAAACCTTGAAATGTCAACTGTCAAAATATATAATGACAATAGGATTTTGAATGAAATTGGATAGTTAAAAATACAACTAACAACACTCGTGGGAAAAAACGAAATTACTTTCTGAACAATCCAATATAAAATCATAAAAGTGCCACGTCCCTTTTTGTAGCCTGGGGTCGTTTACATTAGGATTTATTATATTTTACTAAATTATCTGTAAAAGTAAAGCAATAAATGACAAAATAAGTAAAAATTGTTTATTTTAACAGAATTAATCAAAATGTTTGTATTAGCAGCAAAATTTTTTCAGTTTTATGAATTTTGTAGCTCATCATATTAAAATTCCATGCTTTACTTAAAATTTCAAAAATAACTTTATCTCATCTCAAGATCAAAATAAGATTACTAAAATATAATAAAATAGAAAGCAGAATCAATAAAATTTAATAAAAAATAATTCCGATTCTACTAATACAATCCATTCACATTTTCTATCTTTACAACAGAATTTAAAAAAAAAATTTAGGACCCATCATTGGAAGCACATATTTTCACCCAATAAATCAAAAACTGTTCTATGATAGCTCTACTGTGTAATTCAGAATTGAATTTTATTTATATTGTTTTTATCATTTTTTGTTCCATCATCTTAACATGTATACATGGCAAATGCATTCAAAAGGTTAACACTTCACATTTTTAATTCATTTTTACTGTTCTTTTTTGATTTTCATAAGTATTTAGCCATGATCCATCTAATTTCTTCTGCATCTGTTTTGTCACATTTCATTAAGAGTCATTTTCTACCTGCATAACTAGATCTTTTATGAAGGAAGTTTATTAATAAGAGTATTCAGTTGTTTTGGAGTACACTCTCTATGAACTGTGAAATAAGTACAGGTATCCCTCCTATAACACGGCTTCTTACAAAATGGTTTCGCTCTAACACGATTTGAAAAGTGCAGAAACCTTCATATAAAACAGTACTTCTATAACACAGTTTTTACTTAACATATTTAGAAAATTACATTTACTCTCCTATAATGCGAAACATTTTCATTAATTTTTGTAAATCCATACAATACACACACAAAATGCAATCATTGTGCAAAATACTTTGCTAAAATTAGTTATAAGTGCAATTTCGCTAGTTTTTCATGAGAGGACAATACACAGTCTACTTTCAATTTCGATTTGAAATTGAATTAATTTCTAATTGAAATCAAAAATGAAGTTGTCAATGAATTTAGTCGAATGGCGTTAATTGTTGACCATTGAGTATTTTTTGTTCCAAAGGTTCAGTTCTTGGATAAAAAGTAAGTTTTTATTCTTCAATAAAGGAATGTGAAATAGAAAAATTCATTTTTATTCACAAATTTTTTTTGGTATGAATTAAGGAACAATTGTTTGTTTTATAATGGGTTAGATTAGAGATTTTGTAAAGAGAACAAGTCTAGCGGATTGTAGCAGGTTAATTACAAATTTTGTAAAGAGAGCAGAATGTTGTAGCAGGCTAGATTACAAATTTTGCAAAGAGAGCAGAAGATACATTAATTAAATGTGGGAAAAAGTTTAGAAAGTGAAGTTGATATTGTTAAAAAGAAAAAAATAGAAAAAAGTTCAGAAAGTGAAGTTGATATTGTTAAAAAGAAAAAATGAACAGCAGTAAGGAAGATATAATTATTAAATGAATGTTGCAGAGATTGTGTATTTTTTCTTTCTTTTTGTGTTATGTATATTGTTTTTTTAAGATCTTATGGTATATATTTTTTCTTTCTTTATGTTTCGTGTTATTAATATTCTTAATAAAAATTAGATTTCTTATGTGGAATTAAATTTTTTTTAATTGGTTTTGGAACGTAACTCTCCTTTTTGTATTGGCTCCAGATCTCATATAATACTGTTTCATAGTTATTTGTTTTTAATTGGTTTTGGAACGTAACTCTCCTTTTGTATTGGCTCCAGATCTCATATAATACTGTTTCACACAACAATGTTTTTTTCAGGAACCTATCTATCATGTTATAGGAGGGAAACCTGTATATCATCTAAGACTTTAGATGGCTCTATTTGGCTTCAGGACTCCTCCTAAATTGCCACTTGAATATCCAATGTAAATTTTTAACATTTCTGTTTCAAGGATTCTCTAAAAGTTTTGAAAATGTTTTCCATACATAAATCTGAGTAGATGCGTTCTTGGTTCTCAATCATAAATTAGAACCTTGTTTCATCAGTAATGCATGGATTTGGTGCATTAAAAATTATTAATTTTTTAAGTTTTGTTAATTAGTAAATCTCTTATTGAATTCTCTAATAGTATTAAATTTTTATAGTTTGTAATATTACTATGGTAATAATGTTAATTATTGTATATAATTTATATTTTATGTAAAATTTTTAAGTAATCTTATATTTTATATTATAACACAAGTTTTATTAGCTTGTAAAAGTTACTATGGCAATGAGTGCTTTAGACATGCTTCTAGTAATTATGATAATGCAACAACTCTAGATTTTTTTGTTGTTTAAAGTTACTATGGTAATATTCTTTTAAATGTATAATTGAATATCTTTTAATATAATTTGGTCATTTGTATTACTGAGAAAACTTTAATAGGGCTAAAAGTATTTTTGAAATAAAAGTTTTTTACAATTCTTGATGTGATATATCTTTTTTTTTATTATTATATCATGCTTTGGAGCTTTTTTTTCATTTGGATTTTATTAGAAAACAATGTACCAATAGTCATCTTTGTAATGTCCTTCTAAAACGAAATGCTCTATAAGGAGTCCATAATATTCCTATTTCATTTTTATTCATTACATACTTTCAATAGTTATGTATTTATAATTATTATATTAAACATCACTTTTAAGTCATTGATTTCAGGATTATTGAAATAAATGTTATAACTTATTCTATCAAATTGTTATTTTCTGCTTTTATAAATTTTTTAAATATATGCTCTCTTTATGTAGGTAATTCAAATTTTATATAAGTTGTATTTACATAAATTATTATATAATTACTTTGGGAGAATTAAAAGCATTGTGTACTATTTATGTAGTCTGTTTATAGGAATAGATTACTAATGATGATGATATATATATATACAGTAATTTAGTAATGAGAGTTCTTTATTATTAGTAATATTGTATTTGTTTATTAATCTCTAAATAAAATCAATAAATATATAATTATTCTAGTACAGTAAGTTCTCAACTTGTGTGGTTTCAAGTTCCACATTTTCAGAAATCATGCATGCATAAGTCTTTTTATTTGTGTTGAATTTCCATAAGAGGCAATAAAAAATTCTTAAAATTATTTACTTTTTTGCAAAAATCATTTGATCTTAAATATTTTTATCTGCACTGTAATATGCCATTTATTAAGATATGCATTTGTATATCTTAAAAAAATGGCATATTTCAATTATTGAATTTAAGCATTGTTGGACTTAGTTTTTGACTGACTTGAAAATTTTTGGGACAAATTAACCATGTAAGTTGGGACCTATTGCATATTCTTTGCAATATATCATTTAATTAAGAATTTTTATTCTTAATTAAATGATATATTTAATTATTCTTTAATTAACTTTTAATTAAGAAATTTATATCTTATAAATTGTAGGTTAAGCAAATAAAAGATGATTATATGCAATGAAAAGAATTCTTAAAATTATTTTTTTCAACGTCAAATTTCTATGTTGAAAAAACCAGGTTTGCTATTTCAATTTTTGAATTTATAAATTAAATATTATGAAAATAAATTTTTGTATAAAAGTAAATAAGAATTAAAATACAGTTTTACTGAATTTAAATTTTATATTAAAAAAATTAATTTAACCATTGGAAAATTTGTATTATTGATTCTTTAAATAATGTTTGAAATTTATTATTTATTTAATATTTTAATTTAATAAAAGTTTTGTATATGTTTGTTTTTAAATTTTAGCAATAAATTTAAAATTTTTAAATAAAATTTTGTAGAGAAATTGTGTCCTTATGATTATCAGGCGATTCCGTTGACTGGATCAGTCATGCGGAACTCTCGTTTGCGAATTTTCCTCTATGTATTATTAGGAGCAGCTATGTGTTGTATCATCTATGTATTGAAAACAACTCATTTTCATTTCAAAGAAATAGAAAGTTCACGTGAAAAATGTTTACAACAGAGGGATTCTTTATCTGCCCAACTTCAAGGTAAATGCTCCATTTTAACAAATTCAATATATACATTAATATTAAAAAAGTAATACTTATTAATAATCTTATATTGCTTGAATTAAAAAGTTTCGAATGATTAGGATAAAATTAATGATATATTTGGCTTTTGTAGTTGTATATGAACATAAAAATAGACTTGAAAAGTCTCTTCAACAAGAAAAACTTGATCATAAACATACCAAAGAAGG
This sequence comes from Olivierus martensii, assembly GCA_000484575.1. Taxonomy (NCBI): domain Eukaryota; kingdom Metazoa; phylum Arthropoda; class Arachnida; order Scorpiones; family Buthidae; genus Olivierus; species Olivierus martensii. The sequence continues at coordinate 3,757 of AYEL01074465.1, read as the reverse complement.
TAAATACTTTTTATATTATTAAAAACAATTTACTATATTGGATGATTTAAAAAAGTTGTGTCAAAATTTACAGACTTGTAGAGAATAAAATTCTGAGTAAAAAAATCTAGTTGCATGTTTTGATTTGAGATCTGTTTAAAAGATATAATGTGAAAGTTTTGTGACATTATTTCTGGTTCAGTAAAAAACTATTTTTAAGATATGTTTATTTGTATTTTAAAAATCATTTATAAATTTTAATTACTTAAAAACTATCCTAAAAAAATTTTTTAGATTGTTGTGAACAGATTGTTTATTAAATTAGCAACCGATTATTTAAATGAAATGTAATTGTTTCACCAACATAGCATTAATTTTCAAATGTTATCATTTTGAATGTTAAATTGTTAACTCTTCCTGATTTGGTTGTTGTGTATTGCTTACTACAATCTTTTTGAGAGTGTTATGAATCACTATTCTTATGTAGAATTGTAAATATGCATCTCATTTATGGGCACATCGGTGGGAACGGTAGATTGGCAGAACATCTGTACAGGAGAACTTTTCCTCAATGCAGATGTCCATCCAGTTATTTTTGCAAACATTGAACATTTCATCTAACATTATTAATGAATTAAAGTTGCATTACTTCACAATTTTGTTAATTTAAGCCAATTAATTTAATTTCAGTACCTAATTTTGTCAATGTTTCTTGTCTCATGTATCAAAATGGAAATGATGTCACAACTCAAGCATTATATCTTTTAAACAGAGCTTCAAAACAAAAAATGAACTAAAACTTTTTTACTCAGAATTTTATCCTCTACAAGTCTGTAAATTTTGGCACAACCTTTTTGAATCACCCTGTATATTAACTTAAACTATAAATGTACTAATTTCAAAATCCCTGTGATTCTGTTACAATAAATTAAAAAAAAAATTCTATATCTTTGAAACTATTTGTCTCACACGAATAATATTATGATCATTTGAAAACTTTATTTTTGTAAATAATAGTCATAATGTTAATATTTATAAGTTTTATTTAATTTTTGTTTTTTTTTTTTTTTTTTATTTTAATATCTCTGAAATCAGGACCCATGTTTTTATTGTTTTAATTTGATGAAATAAATCATCACTGTAATTTTAGTATGATCAGAAATAACCAAATTTTTCAAGCAGCATGTATTATTCAAAGAAGCATTACAAAATATTTAGATAGTAAGTTAATACTGCTGCCATTATTTTAAAATAGGACTAAAATTTTAAGTTCAGTATCCAAGCTATACCCATAATTTATACTGTTTCCTAAATTAAATAATTTGAATTTGAAACTAAATAGGGGAATATCTATAAACCAAATATTCTGTCAAATTAACCCCTAGTGTAATAATTTAGAATTAAACTAATTTTAATGATTATTTTTAAATCAAAGCTACAGTGCCATCATCTGTTGAGTTAATAATTAATTTTAAAATTTAGACTCGGTGCCATCTGGTAATTAATAATTAGACTATAATTTTTAAATTAATTTTCCCAAAATAAAATTTTGTCACCACACCAGAATCAAACTGGAATCTTTAGGATAACACCCAACACCTTACCAGTTAAACTATGGTTGCATTTGGCAGAATTACATTTTGGGAAGCATATGTAATGGTCTTTGGAAACATATCAGATTAGGCTAATACTAACAGTCTTTTAAGGTGTTGGGGTGCAATCCCAAAGATGCCAGTTCAATTCTGATGCGATGGCAAAATTTTATTTTGGGAAAATTAAAAATTTCAGTCTAATTATTAATTACTAGATGTCATCACCTTAGTCCAAATTTAAAATTAATTATTAATTCAACAGATGGTGGCATTGTAGCCTTGATTTAAAAAATAATCATTAAAATTAGTTTAATTATGAATTATTATATTAGGGGTTAATTTGACTTTTAATAATTGGTTTAAATAACTTGATTAAAATATAGATAAATGAAATGAAATTAAAATTTTGAAAATAAATTTTATTAGAATTAAAGGAAAATGAATCCAGTAAAACAATCATCAGAACTGTAAATATTTTTGTACTCAGATGAATGAAAAATAATTAATGTTATTTATTAATTGATTAGGACCATTAGAAATTGAGCAAACTTAATTAAAAATATTGAAGATTACTATATCTGCATCTGACAATATTCCTGATAATGCAGTCCATCAATGTATTGTATTTTTTGATATATGACAGTGTGGTGATTTATAGAAAAACATTTTACATTATACAAAGGTAAAATGATTTAATGCATTATCTGTACATTATTTTGATATTTAATAAACACATTATCTATGAATTGTAAATTATCATCTTGGAAAATACATTATATTCGCATTAATTTGCTTAATATATATTAATACACTCAGCCCTCAGTTTACACGGTGATACGTTCCTGGAAAAATCGTGCAAACCGAAACCATATAAACCAAGAATTCATACAAAATAGAAGGATATGTTCAATTAAACTGTAAACTGTGTAAATCTAAGAAGATAATGAAAAGTCAAGGAATTGTTCTTTATAACCGTGTAAAACGAGATAAGGATTAAAGGAAAAAAAGCAGATTGGTTCATTAATTTTTAGACACAATTTAATGTCTATGCTTTTTCAATTTATTTTTGAAAATGAAAACATAAACATTAATTAATACCGAATATGGCACAAAAAACAAATTAACAATATTTCGTACAAATAAAAACAATAAAATAATTCAAACATAAATAGACGAGCTGCAAGCGTGTAACAATATTCCGTACATATAAAAACAATAAAATAATTCAAACATAAATAGACGAGCTGCAAGCGTGAGTTGAGTTTAGTTGAACTGCGAGACTTGGACAGTAAAAGTTAATAGTGAGTGATAAATTGTGAAAGTGAAAACGGACTAAGAAAAAAATTAACAATATTCCCTACAAATAAAAACAAGTAAAAGCATTCAAACATAAATAGGTAATGCCCATTAATTTCGCTATGTGAATAACGTTTAAAGTTCATCCGACCAATTTCCGTAACATCAGTGAACCGTGAGGTTCGTTCATCGGAATGTATACAAGAGGTCAGCAGCGTTTAGAGAGGCTATGCGTCGCGTCGCATCGTGCGGGCACAATCAGAAGCACAGCTACGCGCTTCTGATTGCGCCCGCACTTCTACACACATTTTACAGTTGTCGTTAAGCATCGGAAAATGCCTTTCTCTGATAGTTGTTTGAACGCCAATGATGATTCGAGATAACGCCTACGCCGCATCTGAATTGCACAATAAGCACACTACACGCACGCGACCTCCGTTAATTGGCGGGTATTGTTCCAACCATTCTCCCAGAACTGTTCGGAGGGATCGCATTGGCTGGCTGGAGCGGTGGATACTGTTTAATGCATGATTTGTGGAAAATCAACTAATAAGGGTCATCTAGTAATCTCGGTTTCTTTGGATAAGGACGCGCTTCCTCGTTCATCCACACGACTGGCTGTGCGTAAATAGGCAACGTGTTTAAATACACGCCTAGTGGGATTCAAGATATGTTAACCTACAGCTGGAATGGGTCAAACTTTTCCGACCCTAAGCCTGACCCGATCCTTGTTCCGGCTGTGATGGTACTGTTATCAGTTGGCCCTTGTGAGAAACCGAGGCATAGGGATAAATTTGACTCCATTTACCTTTAACGTATGGTGCTTCCACGAATGTGAATCAATGTAATCATTATATCGGGATAACCGAGTTAGCTTTAGCCCTCTGTCG